>CAJNDT010001335.1:413922-646422 GCA_905221615.1 Symbiodinium sp. CCMP2592 | reverse complement strand
AGACCCGTGGGGGTCTTCCACTTCATGTAGAAGTTCACTCAGTTCCGCGGCACATATATAAGTGCACGTTAGGTCGAATGACCCCGATAACGTCTTATGCGAATCACGCAGAAGTGTGTGTGTCGTGTGCTCCGTATCATGAGGGGCAAAGCGAGCTGGAAAAGACTCCCACGCCCAAAATTTCAGCACTGCTCGGTGCCGTCCGGTCCTTTCGAGACAGAACGGTCTCAGCAGTTCACTTGAGGAGGAAGAGTCTCCTCCCACGCGCATATTGGACAGTCTGGAATATACTCGTTAAAATCCGCTGTCCCGTTGCGGATCCCCGTCAATGAGTCGATTTTTTTGCGAATAGAATCCGCCCCTTCGCGCGAATGCGGGCGAATACTTGGAGAGGTGACTTCAAGCAACCTGTGTCGACTTACACCCCAGCGTAGGCAAAGAATACTAGCTACATGCAACTGGCGCTTCATGCCTGCTAGTGCGGCCAACGCCCCATTTGCATTTCAGAAGATCTTCTTTCAGGCATCTATCGAGGATGCACGAACCTTCAGAAATATGGGCCATACTCATACTTGTCCGATATTAGGAACATACTCACTCCCAGATTATATTTGCTTTCTCTAACCAACTGTTAGCTTTTTGTATTCTGCAGCCTTTCTTTGATTCTAGCAAATCCGTCGCGTTCCGTCTTTGTAATTTCTGCCACGACATATTCGACACATGACCTCTCGTCGTCATCCCGCCCGATGTCCTCCTGAAGGGTGCCCCTCAGGATTAACTAGAACGTGAGTTGGAAACTCTTATGCATTGAGGATCACTGACCTTTTACACTGAGCCAAATCAATATTCCTGAGACCACACGACCCCCTCCTCCCTCCTCACGAAATCGCCTTCGTGGTCTCCCTTCTGCTTAGCAGCACAGTAGTCTTGTTCTTGTAGTATCATTATATGATGGGGAAAATTGTATATCTCACCGGAGAGTTTCCGATACCTATTGTTCCTTATGTTATTTTTGCAGTTCTTCGCCTCAGGTTCCGTGCCTTTTTCAACTTGAGGATACGGTCAATGGCATCCCAATGTCAAATCCGCCCAAGGTTCCAGCAAAGATGGACAAGGACCAGAATATCCTTGATATGGTTGACGGATACGAATCTTGGAGCCTTGCCAATCATTCAGACTTTGCGCCCCACCATCGCATGTTATGTCTGTTCCGCCAATTGTTTCATCTCTACATGAAACGCGGGGGAGCACTACATTATGTCGGAAGGTGCAGAAAATGACCATCCCTTCATAGCTCATCGATGGTGGTATTTGCGAGCTGATAAGCGACAACTCTTTTCATTTCCGTGAGGTGCCATGGGATATGGCAGACAAGCCTCAGCATTCAAGCAGGGATTTGCTATCTAGCATTAGAAGTACTGTTTGTTACCATTCGCCCGTTCGAAGTTTCGAGGATGCGGCAGTGAGGTCAAATGGTCTGGAGTGAATCGTCGAAGTTTCATCCGTACACTATCACGGAATCTGATTCTGACGGGTGAATCCATATCGATGAACTTGCCCTCGTTTGCGAAGCAGACAGTGCACATGTCCCGTAATGTCACTAGCAACAAAGACTTCTGGCAGGGCCACATGGGCCGAAGGTCTCGACCTGTCGCTTCCTATCGCAAGCTGGGGAAACCAACGCCGATTACATCTATCCTATCTCCTGTTTTCTTACGGATGCGAAACCCCACTTCCGAATAGCGCAAGGCATTTGCTTCGATGAATATCTATTGACTTCCAAACATGTATAGCCCGCGTCCACATTCAGAAGCTCGCTGCCTGCTATATTCGATTCGACGAACCATATTTCTACGAGAACATGGTGATACCTCTGAACTCTAACCCATCATACGTCCGACACCTTTCAAAGAGAAGCTTCGTCTCTTCATCACCTCATTGTTAATTACAATAACGAGCAATCACGCCGTTCCAGGTCACGCTGTGCTCGTGTGTGCTGCCTTTCGGGCGTGTGTTAACTGAAAATGCTCTTCCAAATCGTCCGGGGGCGGGACGGTAAGCATGGAAGCGGTACTCGATGCAGCAAACTCGTTGGTCCTTATCATCGTCAAGTCTCGATTGTGGTGTCTTTCGTCTCGTCATGAGTTTCGCAAGAGCGTATAATTGTGTAGACTAAGTCCAATATTCCATCAAGAAATGGACCCCAAAGTGCGATTCTGTCCGAATTTGGAAAAAGGTTTCGGAGTCCGATGAAAAGATCGACTGCCGTGTGACACTACTGATTCACGACGAAGAGAATGTTTTGGAATATCCTTAAAGCTACAAGGAGGTTAAACTACGAAAAGAGTCTGTCATCGAGTGAGCAGAGACTATGAACAAGGCCCTGGAACAACTTCTGAGACGATTGGTGTTTTGTATTCAGATGGGGAAATGCAACATACAATACGCTCTGCCGAGGTTAATCACAAAAACGGCATCTATCTGCTCATTTCCACAGGATGAACTGACATCTTTTCGTCGTCACCCGTTACAATCAATTGATGATCGTCTGGAAGCAGATACCCAGTGAATGGCAGCAAAACTATCTGGACGAGATCTTCCACCTCCTGGCAGTGATCGGACATTCCTCGACGCCAATGACGAGATCGTCGAATTGGCGCATGGTGCAACTCCACAGAAGTCTATCATCAAGGAGTACTTGCTTCACGAAATCGAGGAGCTTCCAGGGTGCATAACATCAAGTCGTGGTCGTACCACCAAGCTTCAGACCTTCGTCAGCGCAATCGATCATTCAGCCATGAAACTCTTCAAGCAACTGGAGCACAAGTCATTCGAGAAGCTGCAGATCAACTGGGCGAAGCTAAAGCAGTCGATGATTCGATGCGGAAGTCAGGAAATGTTCGGTAATTGGAAGGAGTGGACGTGCCCATTTGATCTGAAGTTTGTCATCCAGTCGTGGGTTGGCAATATATTCCATGACGACTCAGCATTCTACCTGCAACATTGCACATCTAGAGGCAATACCGATGCACTCCTGCGACCACTGGCTGCTGCAGTACAGGAGAGTGTTGAGCTTGAACAACTCCGACGCTATGCTGAACAGGGAAACGATCGCCGACAAGAGCTTCTGGAAGCCTACATACATCGTCACGACACCACGGGGTTCTTGGATGTAGGTGGTATGTCAGTGATTGAGGTGGAGTACTACACTCGGCCATCCTATGGTAGACTACTTGCTCGTGGTGTTTCGGGACAGAAGCTTACCAAGGAGGCTAGAGTAGTGGCCTTCCAGCATTGCACCGAGGTAGACGCAGCTTGTTGCCACCCCCGTCTTTTGCGACAGAAGTTGATGGACTTGGATGCTTGGTCAGATGACAAATACATCATGCTATCTCGCTTCATCAAGAACTACAAGTCGTGGCGTCAGTGTATCGCCGACTATATGGATATCTCATTGGATGATGCCAAAGTCGAACTTATCAGGCTATTTTTCGGAGGCAAGCCTACCTGTAGCATTCCATTTCGATTCAGCTCACAGCACAGGCGATCGTTCATCATGAGAATTCACGACGTTGGCAATCGCTTTACTCGGATCGCCGCAATCCTGAGTTTTCCCGTCTATCTGGGATACTTTCCTTTGATGAGGCCAGTATGCTTGCAGAGGTGTCCAGTTTGATGGGAGACTCCATGTGTGTCTTGCTCTTCGACGGTGGCTACATCAGGTGTCGTGACCTACATGATGACATTGCCTTGCATCATGCTTTGGAGACTGAAGATTCTCGTGTCGGTACACAGATTCGCCGATGGGGACCCTTGACCACTAACTCTCTGCCTCGACTTCTTGTGCGTCGTGGTCTCGCGCAGTTCTACCGCACACAGGATGTAGTGGACTATGGGAATTGTCTTCTCACTTCACTCTACTACATGGATGCATGCTTTGAAGTGGCTACCGGATGGCTTTCGACCTGATGATGCTACAAATGGCGCAGTCTATGTGCTCCATGAACAGTCGAGTCCAGGAGTAGTCGGTCATTAGTGGACCGCCAAAATCTGTGGGGAAACGGAAATAGCGGTTTTTGACTCCACAGCTTCTCATGGGTTCCAAGATCGTGGATTTTCAGACTATCCTGGAGGAGATCGACGGTATGAATGCTTTCCTACTCATTTTGACGACGGCGACCGAACCGGTAGACATGTCTCTTCACTCCGCATACGATCTGCGAGGTGCAGGTCCACCCGATACAGATGCAAATACTGTCTATATCACCACTCCAATCCGAGCTTGCGTGGAATGCAGTTCTCCTTTGGCGCCGGCTCATGAAGTCGCAGGACGCGTCTACATACTGAGCGGATTGCGGCAAGTGGTGGCTACAACAAAACGCTGCTCGAGGAAAAGCTATCGCGCACACCATCACTACAACTATAGAAAGGTCGACGGTCATAAGTACCACAGTCTGCCTTTGGAAGACCTAGAGTATCTCTTCGTGAACAGCAAAGTGGGATTCGAACGTACCTTCTTGGAATGCCATCGAGTTCGCGCAATCACAAACACTTTGGGAAGACGCAGAACAGCATTACAGATGGCATCGTGAATACGCGAGTGCGCAGCTCTACTACTCCGTCATCTTGGAAAGCACTGAGATGTGGAAATCTTGAAGATTCGGAATAATTTATAATATTTCATTATGATATGAATTATTTTGAATCACTTAATTATATACTAATTATTGAATCTGGGGAGACGAATAATTATAACGAATAGCTTATAGAATTCAAGAGGTGCCAAAAAAATCAAATCATTACATATAGAAATATTATTATTAAAATTAAATGAACAAATTGAAAAATATATAGATATAACTCAAGGAAAAAAGGTGAGAGGAAGAACATATAACAAATTATTCACGTATATAAAAAATCTATATTCTTAATTTAAAGTTTATATATAAATGAACCCCCTGAAGAAATTAAAAGTCCAATCAAGAAATTGAAAAATAGAAATATAGAATTCAAATAATTAGCTACTAATCGCATTAAGAAGATTATTAAACTAGAAAGCAATAAGGAAAATGTCAAATGTAGTAATAAATCCGATATCATAAATAAAAATTATATGAATCATAGAAATACCTATAAAACAAATATAATAGTATAGATATTAAGCAACCCAAAAAAGATATATTAAACTATTCTAATATTGAAAAGGATATTAATAAGACTTATTATTTTTGAAATATACTTCAAAGAATAAATATTCAAAAAATAGAAGATGTTCTACATCAGATTATAGATAAGAAAGAATAATCTTATAATAACACAGAGGTTTATCAGAATTTAGTAGATTCAAAAATTAGAATACATGCCGTGAAGCAAAAAAGAAAAAGTAGGGAATTTATATGATTCCGGTTTGATGATTTTAATTAGTTCAATTATCTTTTTAATTTTTTAAATCTTTTAATCCTTCTTTCAACTTTCTATCAGAAATTAGACCAATAGAACCTATGTAAGAAATATCTCTGATAATAT
The DNA here is from genome assembly GCA_905221615.1 of Symbiodinium sp. CCMP2592. Lineage (NCBI taxonomy): Eukaryota > Dinophyceae > Suessiales > Symbiodiniaceae > Symbiodinium > Symbiodinium sp. CCMP2592. The sequence continues at coordinate 640,896 of CAJNDT010001335.1, read as the reverse complement.
CAATTCCTCCATCAGTAGTTGTTAAAATATTCTTAATTCCTATTTCTAATATTGTGCCTCCGTTTATATCTTATTTGGTCTATCTAACCTGCTAAAAGAGTATATATACCACTATATTTTTCAATGAAATTAACGTTACTACCTAATATTCTAAAAATTCTGGCGTTCCTATTGCTCCGATATCCATATCAAAATCTCTTTCACACGTCAATTTATCAAATATATCAATTGTATCGTTTTATACTGTTGGCTTATTTAATATTATTCCTGCCATATCGTTTAACTGAATAGAAATATCGGATGATGATGGATCTACGCTTCTATTTGATTGAATATAAAATTTCTGCTCTATGGTAGCAATATGATTTAAAGAAAAAATCGTATTTGCTTGCTGATATACTCTTCCTCTACTACTAAGTAAATTTCTATTTTGGAATGAACTATCAGATTCATCAAATACGCAATTATCACCAAAATTAGCACTGCCACCACCTGCAACATCTATTCTTGTTGCTCCTCCTGCTATTGCTCCAATACCTAAATTAATATTATATACTGCTCCTCCTGCGGTAGCTGTATTTAATAATCATAACGATTGGCTATCATTAGAAATATTGCAAGCATTAATATTAAACGAATATATTTTTATATTTCCTTGTGCGTTCTTAACTGGCAAAACTGGCGATGCGTCTGTTGTATTTTTTGAATACTTCAATATCACTAGAACGTATTGAAGTTATTGGATCACCATTCCTTGTAAAATTAATATCAATTTCTAAATTATCTGCCTTTGTAATTCCTCCTACCAATAAAGAATATCCGCTTTCATTTACTTTATCTATTCCAACTTCGGCACTTGTTAAATTTCCTAATCTCATTCTCTTAGAATTATTAACTGTTGAATTTTCATATAAAATCAAAATATGATCGTCTTCTGTATTAGCATTAGGGCATTTCCAATTTCTATTAATATATATCCATTGCGCCGTCTCGTCTCTGATTCTTAATATTGGGTTTATATTCTTAGATATTCTCCATAATGAAATACCATTAATTGAAATTGATAAAAATATAATAATATTATTCTTGCTCCATTAATAGATACTTATTTGAAAAATATTGTTCCGTTAGTTATTTTATTATATTCTAACTAAGTATTGGTACCAATATCGTCATAAGTTCCGATAACTTGTCTTATTGCACTTGCTGTCTCATTTATTGATAAATCTAATGAAGTGTTTGATTTCGTAGTATTTGTAAATCTTTCAATACTTGGGTTAGCATCTACTAATTCAATAGGATTCGAAATGCCACCACCTGCTCCCGGGATTAATCCATCTACCTCAGTTTTATTATAATATGATACTCGGATTTGTATAGAAGTCAAATAATCATTAGTCAATATAGAATTTGTGGCGTACGGAACTCATGCTGCATTATCAACCTACTTATTAGCATCAATCTGTGCCTTCGTGTAATATTCAAAATTTAGTGGTGTATTATTTTTATAATACACAATGTTAATCTGGTTGTTGTAGCGTATCGTATTAATACTGTAATATCATTCCAGTTATTAGCATCAACTTGTGCTTTCGTATAGTAATCGGTGTCAAATTGAATATTATATTTAAATCTATTCGCTAAATTTATATTCATAGCAACTTTTATATTAATAACGGTAATAGCACTATCTACCTGTGTCTTATTTTTAAAAATAAGTGTTGAATTGAACTGTTATTTGAAAAAACTTATTAGCTAAATTAATATTTATAACAATAATTACTAGCGATTACCCATCATTTATTGCAATGATTGGTGCTGATTGAATATCCAATTCTGCTTGGATTATTCCACCTCCTCCACTACTAGTATTAACATTTGATATTTCATTATCTATATAAATTTTTGAAGCATTTAAATCTGATAGAGCAGTACCATTATCAACAACCCTATTCGCTGATAAGGTATTTAGGCATTATTTAATATTAGCGTCATTATCATAATAATAATTGAATATATTATTATTAGAATATAGAATTGAAATTAGTCAAATATTTTTAAACCTAAATGTTTGATTTCAATCACCTGTTCTGATAACATCGTGGTGAATATCTCATCCGGCATATCATCAACTGGAATACTTGCTCCTGCTTGTTTAACTCTAACAAATATCTCTGGCCCAGCGCGGGTATTGATGCCTCTATTGCCACAATCCGGCATTTTTTCAAAAGAGAAGTCGAAAATAAATTGTCTATCACGATACCGTGTAAAATCAGTTGAGATACTGTATTGACGAAATATTCAAGATTTAAGGTTTTACAAGGATATTCAAGATATAATTTGGAACCCAATTGAATTTAGAATTCTAAATCTTTATTAATGTCGTAAACTCCTTCTATAGTTGAATCGTGAGATTGCTGAGCATGATAAAATCGGCAGAAGCGCTTATTAGCATACTCATATCCTAAATTTGGATCATCGGTTCTATAAAAAGTGACAAAAGAAGTAAAAGCTGACAAACGAAGCAACTACTTTGGAAGCAGAGCGAATAACTGGAATGCTGATGTCTGAATAACCCGTTACAGATTATGATTGAGTAATATAAATTGCATAAATAATTGGTAGTCCTTCGTCTTCCAATAAGTATTTGATATATTCATTATTTAAAGTATTATCAAAGGTTCAAATATCAGAAGAAACGAAAGCACGATTAATTTCAAATAATTTTGAAGTATTTGAAGCATTACCTCCAGGAAATGCTGTATCAGTTGTAAAACGGTCTCCTATTTTGCTTCAGTATTGTCATCTAGGTTAATGATACAAGCAATATCATTATCCACACACTAACTCTAATTCAACTGTTAAATTAACCATAGATTTTACTGGTAAATACTTAGATTGTGAGAACAACCCTCATAATGATTTAAATCCTACTGTCATTTGATATTTAAAATCAGGGCAATTCACAGTATTTACTTCGTAGTCTAATTCAATTCCTACATATTTCACTAATATTTTAACTTCATCGTTATAACGATAACCAAATCCCTCATTTGCTTCGTCTTTTCGCGCTCCTTGAGATATTAATTTAGAAAATATCCGATGAACACGATTGTTCTCAGTAAGAGTACTATGAGTTTGCAGAGCGTAGCATGACAAAGCGAGAACGCACTCTCTCTTTTTTATACGCGGAGGATGCTTGAAATCGATGCGAGGCAATGCGATGCCCGAAAACAGGAAGAGCAGGGCAAAGCGTTGCCGAGCTTGTCTCCCCCCCGGGTTAGGTGGGTGGGTGAAAAAAGCTAAAAGTACGATTTTCGTTTTTGAAACGATTTGGTTTGCTAGCCCTCAAAGCCCGGAAGGCAAGTTTTTGATTTTCAACACGTGCCTTTTTCCTTTGCGCATGCTTGGACGTGTGAATTTCGCTTTCGTAGCCATTTTGGTTCAAGTTCCTTTCTTGGTCAAATTTTTCACGAGCCTTGAGATCTGACGTGAGTGCGTTCTCGGGGGGCGCCACTCCGTCACACGTGACGTGTAAAGGGCTCTCTAGAGGCCTTGCTCTAGGGCTTTAGCGTTGAGCTGCCGGCATGGCGGCTCTTCTCTATTTGTCAATGGAGCTGTCTTTAGTGCATCAGGAGTCCCTGGCACGATCTCTGGCTCGTGGCATGAGTCGCTTCTATGCTGCATCTGCTGCTGATGACCGAAATGATGATGCACATTCGCGACTAAATCTTCAGGTGCCCTTGTCGGGCTTCATTGCTGATGTCCTGCCATTGAGCGACGAGGACATGACTGATTCGGTCGATGGTGACAGCAACGCCCTCCGTGCTGCCGATCGCCATGTTTCAGGTGCTACGTCCTCTGCTGCTGGAGATTTTTTGTCCCCTGGGAATGATGCTGCACGTTGGGCTCGCCTTCAGAGGCTCGAGCAGGAGCGGCGGCCGCTCATGATTCCATTCGGCGATGAGGCTTCGGACGAGGATGCTCCAGGTTCTGCCGGGCCTATGGATACCAGTGGCTTCGCGACTTCTGGGTCACCAGTGCCTGCTGTCGCTCCCAGCCTTCACGATCTTGCTCGCCGCCTGGACGTGGCTGTTGAGCGCCTGGATTGTTTTGAGGTTACAGTTGCTACTTTGACCCGCCGACTGGATACTGCTTTGGATCGCATAGGATTCATCGAAGATCATTCTCTTGTGCAGTTGGAGAAAATTCTCCGCGATCTTCGTCTGCGAATCTCGGAATGTGAATCCCATGCAGTGACTGATATCACAAGTCGCAATGAGCTTCGAGATGATCTCACTCGTCACGTTCAGGCTTGCAGCACCCCTGAGGCTCATGCCGGACTTCGGCGACAGCTGGCGCAGATTTCCCAGGATGTGCAGTTCTTGATGGAGACACGCCCTGGGCCTCGAACTCCATGATGCCGTGTCGAAACAGGGCTGTGTTGACTCATGTGGGCCCTGGCTGTGAAAAACGCAGAGCAAGTCTCTTTTCACTCCACGCTTGAGCCAAACACCGAAGTGTTCAGCAAGGTCTCTTGCGGAGTCTCGCGCAGCAAATTCCGTCTCAACTTTGCTAAACAAAGGAGGAATGACATGCAACTGTCCTAACACTTCTCAGGACTTCTGTACTCACTCAAACAGCAGTGCACAGCCACTCTGTCCCTTGGCCTGTTCCCACCGGCACGAGCGAAGCGAGGGTCGGCGGAAAACAGCAACAGTGCAGTCAGAGCAACACGCACTTCTTCAAGGATGCTCCAAAGCATCTCTAGTGCAGTAGACGCTCATCATGTTCCTCAAAGCAACTGCAAACATGCCAGAACATGTGTTAGCCATGCGAATGCCTGTTCAAGCTTCCAAAACAAAACAGTTCAAGGCAAAAAGGATGAAACCCTTTCTCATGCGCAAAACAAGCATGTCGGTACTCAAGGGCACACCTAAAAGGAGCAAAACTTTTCTCGCACACGCTTCGCAGAAGCAGCCCGTAGGCTTGTCCGACATGCATGAATTAACTCCAAGTGTTTTGGAGTCATCCGCGTTTGCGGGCATCGCCAAAGTGGCGGCAGTGGCTACTCCTACCTAGAGCTGCAGGCTACCTGACCTACCTGAGCTACTGGCAGGAGTGGGAACCACTTCCTGGGAGTGGTGAGCCACATCCCAGTGAAACAGGACGCACTGTCCTACAGGGAGGAAGCCTCACCCGAAAGGGAGGTTCACCTCACCCTGCAGAGCACCCTATCTCTGCACAGGAGAGGGTCAGGCTAGGAGGCCAAGAAACGCCTGACCCTCTCCTGATGCCCGGGCGTCATGAAATGGGCCTGCATATGTTCGATTGTAGGGGACCGAACCCTACAAGCGTAACAAAACAGCCCATCCGGGCTGTTGACAGCCCGGTGGGGTCCGTAAGAGGGTGGTGGCACCACAACCTCGTCAAGAGCCGGATCCGCGGAGGAAGGCTCTTGAGGGGGGGAGCACCCCGTCCCTCCTTCGGACCCCGCACCCTCGCTCAGGGCTGGCCCACTGGCCACGGGGACCTCCGGCTGCGGGGCCGAAGGCCCTGTAGCCATGAGGGTTCGTTCGCCCTCGCGAAGTTGATCGCCCATGGGCAACCGTAGGTCCAGGATCGCCTCGTCGGGCCAGACCTGGAGGCAGTCCAAGCCCCCCAGCTTGGCGACACTCTATATCAAGTCGCATGAACTGTGCCGAGGCCGGGGCGCTGCCTGGTACCTCTCCCCTGTTCCTCTTCCGGGGGGCAGCGGCGCCCTCGAGAGGGAGGGGAGGAGGTCCCTCAACCCTCGTTGCACTGGCAAGTGCAGGGCTGCTTGGAAGAGCCCCGGGAGACTCGTGCACTCCCTGCTCACTCTGGGTGGCCCCCCCTGGGCCGTAGGAGACCGGAGGGCCCGCGGGCGGAGTCTCCCGACCAGGGGAGTGAGGTGGCTTCTCCAGGGGCGCAGACTCCCGCACACTGGTGTGGGAAAGGCAGTGTTGTGGCTGGAGGCCGTTTCACCCTTTTTCTCCTCAACCCTGGAAGGGGAGGTTGAACCCGATGAGGCCTGTGCCCCTGACTCGGGGGAGCCCTTGTTGGTGGCTTCATCGTGGGTCAGCACATCCTCCATGGCTGAGCTGGAAGGTGCCGGGTTGGCACCCGGAGCGGAAGGTGCCTCCTCTAAACCGGTACCTGGCGCAGCAGAGGGTGGGTCAGGCTCCATCACCTCTTCAGAGCTGCTGGGTGGGTCGTGGGCCGACCTGGCCCTTGCCGACGACTTGACCGCAGTGGTTTTTTGAACGATGCGGCGGGACCAGGGCAACATCTCATCCTGGTCCTGTGGCGTCGGAGCCTCCGGCTGAGAGCTCTGCCCGGAGCTCTCCGAGGCGCTTGCTGAGGCTTGCTCAGCTTTCGCCGCCCCTTTGCTGTTGCCGCCGGTCCGCCTAGAGGGCGGAGGGGTGCGGACTCTGGGTGGCTTGCTGTCCGGCTGGGCCGTGGGAGGGTTAGACCCATCCCTCTCCGCCTTTAAAGCCTCCCGTTGGCTGCGAGGGGGCCGCTTACGGTTCCGCACGAAGCTGGAAACCGACACGCGCCTCGCATCAGGGTTTTTCTTGGCACGCTCGTCCACGTGCTTCCTGTAGGCCCGTTCCAGGGCCTTGTCTCCCCGGTGGACGGAGGGCTGCTTGCCTCTCCCTTTTGAAGGGGTGGATCGACCACGCCCTTCAGAGGAGGCAGGTGGGACATCCCTGGACCCGCTGGCCCCGGTGTCGCCTACCTTGTCGGTCCAGTCCCACTCTTGGGAAGGGTTCTCCTGCCACCCTTCCCACCAGCCCTGCCAGCCCTGCCAACTGGTGGTGGGCCCGTCAGATCCGCCGGTGTCACCACAAGCTGCCGCTGAGGAGCTGTGACCGGCGGTCTGATCGGCTGGGTCGTCCCAGAAGTCCGCCCCGAACGGTTCAGGGCCGGTCCAGACGACTCGCCATTCCCATCTCCAGGAGTGGTAGCACCACCTCCTTTCCCACATCTCGAAAAACTGAGAGGGCTAAGGCCGGGGATGCAAGGGGTGCTCGTGAGCCATGGCAGCAGCTACTGGAGCTTCAGAGGCTTGGGGAAAAGCTGAGCCTGAGGCAGGAGTTGCAGTCCAAAGTAAGACAAGGGGGAAAAGAGGGCTCTAAGGAAAAGTGCCTACACAAAGGCTACGGTTTTCCTAAGGCTTTCCACCTTGGGCCCAGAACTGCCGGAGCTTAGGTTGAGAAACAGGCTTGGGCTTCGGCTTGGGCTTCGGGGTGGGTGCAGCTAACCCTTCCCCAACAACACCAAGAGAAACTAGAGCCTCTGGGGCCTTGGGTTGAACTGAGAAAAGGGGGGCTTGGGCGGAGGACTTGGAACCTGAGGGTCTAGGGGTCCTGTTGGCAGACGTTGGTGCAAAGGTCTGCTCACTCTTCTCAGTTTTTTCCTTTTTCCGGCCTTGATGCCGAATTGTCTCCGCCTCGGCCTCCGTCTCGGTGTGGAGACCACTACCGTTGGCCGGAGGGGCCGGCGTGCTGGGCTGAATGGTCGGACCGGGCCCTTTCGGCGCCGGGGGGGAAGCATCTGACCGGCCTCCCGGAAGCGGCCTCGCGGGGAGGCTCCGAGCACGTTTGGCCTAGTGGCATCCGGAGGGCCTTGGTCTGAAGAACCGGAGGGAGGGTGAGGTTGCCCTGAGATTCCCTTAGTCTTCCGTTGTGGGGCCTTGGGAGGCTGTGTGAAGACTGGCTGCGGGGCCCCAGCCGTCTGCGAGGCAGCCGGTTGGTGTCGCAGGGCCTGGGCTGAGCTAGCCCGACTCACGGCCTTCGGAGCGGGCTGGTTGTTCCTTCCCTTCTTGCCTTGGCCCTTAAGGGAGGGCTGACCCGGGGTGCTAGGCACATGAGGGGAGGAGTCCTCAACCCTATCAGCACCGCTAGTACCAGCGGCCGGGCCTGGATTGTGCTGGCGGTCCCCATGGGAGCCGGCTGACCCCTCATCCCCTGCACGTCCAATCACCTGCTGGAGAGTGTCCTGGGTGGTCGTCTCCTTGAGGTATTTTACCGCCCATTGGGTGCCCCGTTTTTTGTGAGCGCGGGAAGCCCCCTCGCACTGCATTTTGGACACAGCCGTGGGGTTAAGCTGCCCTGGCTTGTGGACCGCATAACATTTGGTGCACAGGAGGACAGCCCCCATGCAGTAGAAAGAGTGGGACGCATGCAGCCCATAGCTGCCGATATCAGGCATCGGCCGATGAGCGCACGGCTGCGCCTCCAAACGCCGAAAGGCCTCAGTTGAGTGGGTCTGTTGGATGAAGAGGGAACAGACCTTACAAATGAGGGAGTGGTTGTTGAGGTTCGTGTGGCTCCACTCGAATTGATGCCCGTGGTGGCCTTCCCCTGCCTTGAGGGCTTCCAGGCGTTGTTTTTTGTTTAAACCCCCACCCTCACCAGGTCGATGCTGCCTCTGAGGGGGTTTGGCCTGTTTCGACTTAAGCCTGGCGTCAGGGCGGGGTAACCCCTTTCCCTTTGCCGGACTGGCACCGACGGCCTCCCATGGGGGCCTGTCAGTGCTCAGGAGTAGCACTTCGGCTTTGCGTTGGAGGTGCTGCGCCACCTCTCTCGCCAAATCATCCGCAGGGGATGGATCCCACTGTGGCAAGTGAGCAATTGCGGCCAACACAGCTTCGCCACACGCTGCGTCAGCCTGGGCGTTGATAGTCCGGCGCCAGCTCTGGTCAGGGCCGAAAACGGCCGCGTGTTCCGCCACTGTGGTGTGGGACCTGGTCCACGTGACTTGCGCCAGAGACGCGTTATCCAGGGCCTGGGCCCAGACCCAAGGCTTTACAGCGCGTGACTGCTGTTTGGCCACCGCACTGCAGTCGGAAGTGCAATCTGCCCGCTCCTCCAAATGCGAAGCGAGGCGTGCAACCGCGAAGCATTCCCCTTCGCACACAGAACTCCCCGGAGGGAGGATGCCTGTGAGTTGGCCAACCTGGAGAGGGGCACCCTCAGTCCAGGTGAAAGCGCAGATGGCCCAGGCCACTATCCTGCCCCTGGCATCTGCCGCATAGGGCCCGCCAGAAGCGTCCGTCGAATAGAAAAGCCCCTTAGGCCATTTGGCGTCTTTGCAGACTCCATCGGCACGTTCCGACGGTGGGCCCCATCTGTACCCCTGGATCTGGGTGGCCTGAGCCGGCATGAGGCCTCGTTCCGAAGGGGAACTGGGTGGTGCGTTCCCAATGCTTGGGGGGAGGGGGGGCCTTACCACGCCACCATCTGCATTCCGTGGCAACGTGGTGCTGGGTGAGAGGCACCTGGCACAGTGGGCATTGCTGGCCTGCCTGGACATACCGGTTTTTCAAAGCACCCTGCCAGGCCATTCTCAGGGCGGCCGATTCCATAGCAAGGAAAAGCAAAAGATCCGGGAATCCGGCAGTGAGCGCGGCGTCACAGAGAGTGGAGTGAACCACAGTCTCATAAAAGGTACTCAAGTCGACAAACAAAGAGCACCGATGCAGACCGTCGACGCGCGCGGCTTCGTAGCAGACGCCTCTCCGGAGGGAGGCATCGTAGGTGGAGCGCTCTGGCAAAGCGCAGTCCCACCAAAGCTCAGCGCGGTAGTCGCGAAGCCACGCCTCAACTAGGTGCCATCTTGCCTTCATCCCTAGCTTCAGGAGCGAAGACATCAAACCAATCGGTCTTTCGATCTTCTCGTTTTTCGCGAGCATCGTGAAGGTGGTGAATGTCATCTGCTGTGGCACCTCTCCCGTGGTTTCGATTTCCCTCCAGAAGGAGGCAAGGGAGGAAACCTCACCCGGGGTCAAGGCTTTGAGCAGTTCCAGGGACCAGCCGTCCACGCCTGCCGCTTTCAGGGGCAGGCGACGAATGAGCCGCTGGAACTCCTCCCCAGTAACGGCCGGGAGTTCCTTGGCTTGCGCAATGGCCCTTTCTTTAAGGCCCTGGATGGGAGGAGGAGGCTGGCCCTTCGACTCCCAAAGGCGAGCCCACTGCTGAAGCCTGAGGTAAGGCCGGTTCGTCCATGAAAGGGCGGGCAACCTCAGCCTCCTGCTTTTTGACCGTGCGGAAGAGCGGCCGGAGGCCTTTCACGGAGGCCCCAGTCAGCCACTCCTGGTAGTCCCGTGTCTCACGGGACCTGGCCTCCTCGATGGCGGCCTGGCACATACTCCTGACAACCGCGCGGATCGCAGCACGGGAGTCCCCTTTGGTTTTCCCGTTGCAGATCGCATCTTCCGGGCGGGGGCCAGAGATGCCGGCACTCTCAAGTTTAGCCTGCAACGCCTCCGTACACGAAGATGGGAAAAACCGCCGAAGGGCCGCGAAGCGGGCATCGCTGGTACCTGGGTTGTCCCAGGCAAGTTGCATCTTTTGCCACCAGGCCGCCTCCCTGCCGTGCCATGGGTAGCCCTCCTTCGGTTGCATGAGGGGTTTGTACACGAAGGGCCGGGCGCACCCTCGCCCACCAGGTTTGGTGAAATGCTCAACCGCAAACCTGTGGGTGAGTTCGGCGAATTGGCGGTTGATCGGAGTTCCCTGGATCACCTCGGACCCAAAAGTCCCTAGCGTTGGGCCGCCAACGGGGGTTTGGGGAGGAAAGGTCAGATCTTGAGTCAGGCTGTCAAGCCGACCGGCGGCCCCTACTTGGGGATTGGTCCTGTCTGCTTTGAGCGCCCCAGGGAACGCTGGGAGTTGCCGAGGCGACTTGGCCCCCGGGAGTGTTGAAGCAGCATTCCAGGGCAGCGTGAGGCCGGAAAGGCACTTGCCAGCTGGCTGCACAGGTCAACAAAGAAGCAACACTAGTCGAAACCAGGGCGAAATCAAGACAGTTGCCTGTGGTGATCGTCGCCTCCGGAGGGGCGACAATCCGCCCACGGAAAGCCTCTGGCAGGGTGGTCTCCGCCAGTTCCTGCGAGGGGAAATTCCAGTCCCCAACCACAATCCAGTTGGAATTTTGGCGCAGGAGGGGCTTCAAACGGGCGAGGACTTCCGGGTTGGGCGCCCCTGTGATGCCAACACCTGATTTCAGGTACAGGTTGACCAAAAGGAGGGAGTGGCGGACCCTGGGGAGCTCGACCAGCAAGAAGCCGATCCCTTCATCAGAGAGGTACCCTCCTCTGAAACGGCCCTGTTGATGGATGGGCACAAGTGTGGCCAGTCCCCCTTTCGTGGGCCTGAGGCCCTCAACCGGGGGGAGGAAAGTATGGTACCCTCTGGCTAAAGCCTCAATGCGCAGCTTTTTTGGCACCTTCGTCTCCCATGTGCAGCTCCTGGATGAGAAGGGGTTCTTTTTGCGGCTGGTGCCATTTGAGGATATCCGGAGTCCACGCGGTGATGTTGGCACTAACAAACACAACGGACTCCTGGCACCTCTGGAGCTCCTGGGCCGCCAGGTCGTCCAGGAAAGCCGCGGCAGTGATGGTGTCCAACCATGAGTGGCCCTCGAGAATCTCGTAGGAGACCCGGTAGCCCAAGCTGGCCTCGTCAGCTCCTTCCAGGGCCTCAGCTAGGGCCAGAGCCTGGGGCTCCGACTTGCTCCATTCTTTGTTCGCCCTGAGATCATCCGCAAGCCCTGCAGCAAGGTCCTGGACTGTCTTTTCTGCAGGATTAAGGCCTGGGAGGGGCTTGCCCCCATTCCCCCGGGAGCTAGGCCTTCGCTTCCTGAGTCTCGGAGGAGACCGTCCGGGGGGAGTAGGGAGCCGCCGGGGGAAGGAGGCGGGATGGAGCCCTGTTCCTTCGGTCTGGCCCTGGAGGGCTCGGGACCAGAGGGCCAGGAGTGCCAGAAAAGAGAGTTGGCCTGTCGCTGCATCCTAGCCCGGTGGGCAGCGCGATGTTTTCGAGTGCTGCGCTTTACGCCGCCGACGCGGGCCGTGGGCCTTGCTGTGACCCCCGCACGGCGGGCTGGTGTCCAGGGCCTTGGCCAGACAGAGCACAGGCCTGGAGGTGGGAATGGGTGGGGTCAACCCCGAACCCGTGGAAGCCTCGATGCCCCTTGGCAGCACCTCCAAGGTACCACTTGGGGCGGGGGGCTCCTGCTCAGGGTCCAGGGCCCATCCAGTTGGAAAAAATTTTGGCCCAGAGAGCCTGGACACCCTCCGCGGCGCCAGGGTTAACGAAAAGGGGGTGGTGGACCCACAACCCCTAGTCAAAAGGCCGTTCCTAGGCCTCGAGGAAAGAGGCTGAACGGGCGCCATGAAACCTCTAGCAGGCGCTGGCTCCCAACGCAGCGCCGACGGACGGGGTTTTATGGAAGATTTTGCACTGCGCGCAGAACAAGTGAGTGCTGCCTAGATCAAACTTGCAAAACTTGCAAAAAACTCTACTCTTGTGTGACACCTGGCCAAGGTAGGGCGGCGTACCACTCCCCCTCGATGAGAGGGCAAGTTGATTGTTGGAGTAGGCCTGCAAAACCTCCAAAGACGAGCGGAAAAGGGCCTGATTGGGCAGCTGCCCTTGCAAAACCTGCCTGGGGGCCCGAGGCCCGGATGGGGCCAGAGAGAAGGCAGGGTTCCCCTGGCCAAGGCGCCCCTATTCGGGGTTGTCGCTGCCTGCGGCTCCCTCTGGCTTCGTCCCTTCCATAGGGGTAGGACGCTTCCCATGCGGGTCGGTGCGGGCAGGGCCGTACATGGTGGGCATCTCCCGCGGGAAGTACTCATCATGCTGTCGGAATTTCACAATGAAGGGGTCCTCAGGGAGGTCCTCCTTTCCGACCAGGGCAGCCTTCATCTTGGCCCGGGTGGCCTCATTGAGCTCATGGCCGGCCTCCGAGAGGACCGCCTCCAGGGCGCTGAAAGCGGTGCTGGTGGAGTCCGCCGTCATATCTTTGAAAGCCTTGGCCGTCTCCTGGATCTCGACACCCTTGGCCATGATGTCCTTATCCACCTGGTCCACGTCCCCAATAAGCTTTTCCAGTTCCTGCTTGAGCTTGTCCGCTCGAGCCTGGAGCTTGGCCTTTTTCTCTACCAGATTCTTCATCTGGTTGGTGGCCTTCTTGAAGTCGCTGACACACCTTGTCAGCTTCTCCTGGGGCGTGGGTTCTGGCTGGTCGAGGTCCTCATCTGGTGGAGGGGGGATTCCCGCGGCCTCCAAAAGGGTCTGGACGTGGAGCCCTGCCCCCGCGTAGACCACGGCCCTGGCAGCGTTGTACTCCTTCTCAGTCATCCTACCCTTAAGAAGGGACTGAAGGTCCAGTCCCGGCGGGGGGGGCGGTGGCCCTTTCGGCCGAGGTGGGCTGTACCCGACCTCCTGGAAGGCTTTCTGTGCAGCCTCGGGGAGGTCTTTCCACAGACCCGCAAGTACCGCGCCGACTTTGCCGCCTGGAGGGTTCTTAGAGCCCTTGCCTTCTCCTTTACCCTTGCCTTTGGTGCGACCGTCCTCCCGTACAGCTCGGGGGCTCTGGGAGTGCTCGGCACGGGCTTCCTTGCTTGCTTGCTGCTTGTTCAGCTGCTTCTGCCAGTTCCTGCCGCAGTACGCACAGTGAGTATTTTCCCCTGACTCGACCTGGCGTTTCCAGGCCCAGTGGTACCCACAGGCGCACGGGATCCACTTGGGAGTGCGCGGCATGGCTGCGAGCTGGTGTGGAAACCACTACCAGAAGTAGTGGCTGTAGGAAGCAAGCAAGGAGTGGTGGCCACCGGCAAGGCGGTGAGGGGTGTGGACTTCCTCAGCGCGGTCTTTAGCGAGCTTATCTGCCAGGGAGTTTGTGCCTTTGGTCCCACGCCTTAGACCACACAAGCGAGGTGCGCTTGGTAAAGGGGCCTTGGAGGCTCCGGAGAGCAGGCTGGCAGTCACAGGTGAGGTCGAAGGTGCCTCGGGAGGAAAGGAGGGCCTGGGCGATAGCCTCACTCTCGCCTTCCGGGACGGAGGCGGGGGCCGGCAAAAGCCCCGACAGGGTGCCAAGGACAGAGAAGTCGCCATCGCGCCTGCTAGCGACTATGACGGCCCAACCGACCGAGCGGAGGCGACTGTCTTTGGTGGCAGGGCCACCGGAAGCGTCGGTAGCAACGAAAAGCCCAGTTAAGTCCGGGGTGCCTTCGAGGAAGAGACCAGTCTGTGCGGCGGACCTCAGCCTCGTGGGCGAGGGGGTCGCGGGTGTTGAGGGGCCGCATCCCGCGCAACCAGAGGCACTCGGCAGGGTGGCGCCTTTTCTAAGACAACAGCCAGCCTGCGGGCATAAGTGCGCCTGGGACTTTCTCACACTCGTAGAGGAGGTGGCGCAGAGTGTTGGGTGCGCCACAGAACTTGCACCGTTCCTTCCCTCCGTTGCCCGAGTGGAGGAGGGCGCCTTGAAAGACGGCCCTAAGGCCATGCCGCCAGGGCTTCGTCCGAGGACTGGCTAAGAGGCGGCGAGGCACGGTCCAATCGATGCCAAGGGCGGCACCAGCGGCAGTGGAGACGGCGCCAATACGGGACCAGCGCTCGAGCTGAATGACCTCGCGAAGGAAAGCAGAGGCCTCAAAAACCGCTCCTGGCTCGCGGAAGCGGAAGTGAAAGGTAGCCTCGCGGTGTGTCCAGACTTCAGGGGTAGGGGCAGACACCCGCAAGTCCAGCAAGTACTGGATGAGCGAGCAAAACTTTTCGGCGCCGAGCTGCAAGCCGTCGTAGACGAGTCAGAAGGATGAATTCACATGCAAGTGAGAGAACCTCAGCCACTTTGGGCAAGGGCGGCCCTACGTCCTGGACTACAGGTGGCTAGTTACACCCGCCAACCTCAGTCGTTTTCAGACGAGGGGTAGGCCCTACCAAAGACTGTACAGGCGGGGTTCTACCGGAGCCCGGGCAAGCTGCCTCAGAAGCAGACCTCAGCCGAACAGGCGAGGAAAGGACCAAGGGATGCCCGGGGCACTCCCAAGCACCGCTGAGGGTCGAACCTCAGCCGAAAGGCGAGGAAGGAGCCAGAGGTGTGCCTGAGGAGACGAGTGCCGAAGCTCGGAGCCTACGGCACAGGAGGCTGGGCAGCCTTTGCCGCTGCCAGCTCTAGGTTGTGGTAAGGCGGACGTGCCTGGAGGTCATTGCATGGGCTTCCATCAGTTGTTGATTGGAAGTAGTGACGCCGCATGCAAAACAGCGGAGGAAGTTCTCGCTGAAGACCTGCACGTGAGCCGGCTCTTGACGTGCCTCAGCTGGAGCCGGACCTCTAGCCGGCCGGCGAGGAGACGAGCTTGGAGAGTCCGTAGCTTCGTCGCCCGAGACCTGTGAGGGGTTCGGGAAGCTCGGGCTGGCCAGCCTCTGCTCGGCAACCGCTGCGAGGCCATCGAGACCTGGCTCTGCAGGGTCCGGCGGGGCCGTGGAGAGACCTGAAACCTCAGCCAAAGAGGCGAGGGTCTCAAGGGGACCACTTCCAGCTGTGGAGGCAACGCCAGGAGTTGCAGCTGCCGAAGCAGCGGTGGCGATTGTGGCCCCTTTACCCGGGCCACGGGGTGTGGAAGGGGCAGGCTCACCCTTCTTTGACGAGGTGCCAGGAGGGCCTGAGGGAGGCCGGGCGGTAGCCTGTGGCTCGTGGCCCACTGAACCTGCGACCTCAGCCAGAGGCGAGGGCTTGATTTCAGGGGTCTCCGAAGAGCCGGTGGCCTTGGAGGCAGGGGTGCCCTGTTCAGGGAGGCCTGGGAGCGGAGCCTTAGCAAGGGCCGAGGAGGCGGAACCCACGTCCGGCTGCCGAGGGGCCGGGGAAGGGGAAAGGCGAGGAAAGGCTCTTAGGACCTGTCCGAGGACAGGCCTCAGCCGCCGGAGCGGGCCGAGAGCCGGCCGGGGCTGAGGAGGCAACTCCTGCAGTGACTGAGTGCTCCACCGGTGCGGGAGGCCCACGGTTACGGGGGTGAAAGCTCATCGGAGGAGGGAGCGGGGAAGACCCACGTGTGGCCAGGGAAGCAGCACAGGGGAAGGAAACCTCAGCCGGAGGCGAGGAGGTTGCTGGGGGGAGCTCAGGTGCCACCGCTCGTTGGGGAACCTCAGCCACCAAGGGCGAGGGCGGCACCGCGAGATGCGGGCTGTCATGAGCCGCGATCTCATGCTCGTCCACGAGCAACCAGCGAACTCCTGGCTGGAGTTGCGATCGTACGGCCCGGTGGGTTCCGAGGAACCCACCGTCCGGCCATATTCTCGCGCTGCGGCCAGTCGCGACGTTTCTCCGAGGAGAAACTGCAACGAAGAGAGCGGGTTGAGCGTGAGGCGATGCCAATCGCCCTGCCCCCCCCGCCTTGTTTCGATCTCGAGATAGAGCACATCCGGATCTTTGCGCTTCGGCGGGGGGGGCGGGGGGGGTTGGGCTTGGCGACCGGGGGTGGGAGGGGGGGGTTGTCTGCCGGCCTGGTCGCCGCTGCCACCGGGGCAGGCTGCGGGGAGGAGGACGGGGAGGAGTCCGTAGACTCCACCTCCATTGCAACCTCAGCCACAGGGGGCGAGGGGCCGGCAGATCCCGACGACTTACTGGCCGTCGTTCGGTTCGTCACGTGACGTGACCAGGGAAAGGGCTGGTCTTCGTCGTCGTCGACCTCAGCCCTTCGGCGAGGAGCAGGTGGTGGTGCGGGAGGCGGGTTCGCCTGCACCCTCTCGCGGTCCTGCTCCTGGCGCGCTTTGGCCTTAGCGCGAGCGGCCTTATCGGGACGCAGCTTGCGTCTTGACAGGGAGCTCGTGCTGTGCCATATGCCCGTTTGGTCAAAACGGTCCTGCTGTTCGCGGGCGTGGCGACCCTTTCCCTTGGGCGCCATGGTCGCCCTCCTTGAGCCGAAGCTAGCGGAAGAACTGAGTGACCGAAGGGCACGGGGGGGAAGGCTTGGGCTTTGGCTTGGGCCGTGGCTTAGCTTTGGGCTTGGAGGCAGGGGCGGTAGGGAGAGCGAAGCCTTTAGAGCTGGGGCCTCAAGTGCCAAACCAGGGCTAGCAAGAGCCTGGGCCCGGGGAACCTCCGAAGGAGACCTGGGGCCTTCGAGAGGGGAGGTGGCTTTGGGGTCTGAAACCTCAACCGAAGTGAGGGCAGAAGCAGACGCAGGACCCTGAAGCGACCCCCAAGAACAAGGCACGGGAGGGACCTTAGGGGCAGCGGCAGAGGCAGAAGGAGAAGCCTGGAGCCCAGGGGAAGGGGAACCCTTAGAGAAAAACCCTCGCACCGAAGGAAGCGCACAAGGCGCTACGAGCTTTTTTGGCGCGGCGCCCATGCGAAGAGTCACTTGGCCATGACACTGGCCACACTTCCAGGACGGCCCCTGGCGCACAAGGCTGTGCGAGGAGTGGACCGCAAAGGGGCACGAAACCGCAGCCGTTCGGCACGGGAAGGAAATGAGACGCTCGAAGGTTTCCGGCGTGTCAACCTGGTAGATGCAAAGAGAGCACTCGGAGCACTTAACACACATGTTGAAACTCTTCTCCTTAGAGGTGCGAGCCCAAACGTGCCCGCCCGGGAGAGGGGGTTCGTCAAGGAGGGCCTGCAACCTCTGCCTCTTATTGGGCGAGGGGGAAGCGGAAGACTCAAGAGCGGAGAGGAGGCGGTTCTTCCGCGGCACGAAATCCTCCTTTTCGGCCTTGGCCAAAATTGCAACCGCGCGGTGACCGAGATACTCGCAAACGAGGGAGGTGACTCGGTCTACCTCCTTCTGGGCAGCAAGACGGAGTGGGGTCTGAACCTCCTCCGCGCGGTCCCTGGCGAGCTTGTCCGCAAGAGAGTTGAGCTCATGGCGCCACAGGGCGTCAGCGCCAAACTCAAAACAAAAGTCCGAAGGACTAAGGTGAGAGCGAACCCAGTGGGGGTCGGCTCGGTGCCTGTGGTCCCACGCCTTGGCCCACACAAGCGAGGTGCGCTTCGTGAAGGGCCCCTGCAGGCTGCGCAGGGCGGGCTGGCAGTCGCAAGTGAGGTCAAAAGTGCCACGGGAAGAGAGGAGGACCTGAGCAATGGCCTCGCTCTCGCCCTCCGGCACAGAAGCGGGGGCAGGCAAGAGCCCGGACAGAGTGCCCAGCACGACAAGGTCGCCATCGTTCCTGCTGGCAACCACCGCAGCCCAGCCTACCGAGCGGAGGCGGCTATCCTTGGAGGCGGGGCCTCCGGAAGCGTCGGTGGCAACGAGGAGCCCGGTAAGGTCCGGGGTGCCTTCGAGGAAGAGACCTGTACGGCGTACCTCAGCCTCGTGGGCGAGGGGCTCGCGGGTGTTAAGGGGGCGCATACCGCGCAACCAAAGGGAGTCGGCAGGATGTCGCCGCTTGTAGGACAGCAGCCACCCCGCGGGCATGAGGGCGCCGGGGATTTTTTCGCACTCGTAAAGGAGATGGTGCAGGGTGTTGGGGCCGCCACAGAACTTGCACCGTTCCTTCCCTCCGTTGCCCGAATGGAGGAGGGCGCCTTGAAAGACGGCCCTAAGGCCATGCCGCCAGGGCTTCGTCCGAGGACTGGCTAAGAGGCGGCGAGGCACGGTCCAATCGATGCCAAGGGCGGCACCAGCGGCAGTGGAGACGGCGCCGATACGGGACCAGCGCTCGAGCTGTATGACCTGGCGAAGGAAAGCAGAGGCCTCAAAAACCGCTCCCGGCTCGCGGAAGCGGAAGTGAAAGGTAGCCTCGCGGTGTGTCCAGACTTCAGGGGTAGGGGCAGACACCCGCAAGTCCAACAAGTACTGGATGAGCGCGGAAACGGGACCGTTCACGATTTTCCACCCATGGGTGGCGGAGGCCTGTCTGGACCAGGAGGAGGCCCAAGTGCGGGTGAGTAACCGCACGCCTTCGGGTGAGGCGCTGGAGGCAAGACGCCCAAGGGCCTGAAGCTGTTCCGCTACCACAAGCTGGTGTGGGTCAACGGCCTTGTGGGACATGAGGTCGAGAATCACGTCGGCGGAGCCGTGCTCAAAACGACCAGCCTCGCGCGCAACCGCCGAGCGTAAGACCTTAAGGCGCTTAGGGGCAACCCCTACGGCCTGATGGCCATAAAGACCAGCCTTAAGGGCGGAGGCTTGGAGCAGCCGGCCACGAACCCACCTGCGGCGAATGCGGAGGCGGCGCATGTGGCGGACACGGCCGATGCCAGTGCGAAAGCGCTTTTGAGCGGTGGTGATGCGCCGCCGTCGGCCAGCAGCGCAGTCAAGACCTAGGTCCTTAACAAGGTCAGCGGTGTCGGGTTCGCCCGGGCGCCGCAGCTGCTGAAGCGCGGCGCGAGCGCGGACCGTACCGGCTACGAACTTGGTCTTTGTGGTCTCAACCTCTAGGCCCTCAAGGCCGAGGGAGGCATGAAGAACCCGGTAGGCCTGAAGCGCAGAGGAAGCGACCTCGACAGGGTCGGAACCCACCACGTCTAAACTCACGTCGTCCAACCATAAGTCTGTGTTGGTGACGAAGGGAAGGGAAGAAACCTTCTGGAGTGGCTCGGACATGGTAAGTTTGGAAAGCGAGGGTGCGAGAGGGCAGCCCTGGGGTACGCCCCGGCCAGGAAAGAGCGGCGTGGCAGCGATCGAGTCGGCCACGAGACAGCGAGGACCCTGGTAGACCTGGAGGGCGAACCAGAGGTGAAGAGGAGGGAAACTGTGAGCGAGCCCTTGGAGGAGAAGGCGCTCATAGCTCACAGAGTCGAAGAAGCCTCGCAAGTCGAGGAAGAGCGACACTATGTGAGTCTTCTCGAGCTTTGAATGCTCTGATCTGACAAGGCGGGCCAGCGCCGTGTCCAGGCTTGCCTGGCCTGGAACCGCCCGGTCCCACGGGTGGGCGGGGGCGTAAGCCGACGTCCAAGCCGAGATGTCCTGCCACCTAGCTCGTGCCCACAATCTCCATAGACAGGGTAGAAGACTTATGGGGCGCTCCTTGTCGGCCGACTTCGGGAGAAGAGCGACCTGAACGCAGGTGAGCTGGAAAAGCAGAAGCACCTCAGCCTCAGCACGGGCGAGGAAGTCGGCAACGAGCTGAAGAGCCGCCGGGTCCAGTGCACGGAGGGCTGGGTAGCTCCATCCGTCTGGGCCCCCTTTCTTTTTCCCGGCTTTCTTGAGAAGTTTCTGAAGGTGGGGAACAGTCAAGGGAGCCAAGGTGCCAGAATGGGAGACGGCCTTCGAGCGGAGCTCCGCGAGGAGAGGGTGAGCAAAGTGCTGGGGGAAAACCGAGGCATGCCAGACGCGGGCCCAATGCTCATGCCTTTCAAAGACACGGCGGAGTCCATCGCAATCTTGAAAGGGCCGATCAAGCACCTGCTCATGGGACTTGATGGCTCGAAAGAGCGGCCCCAGGTGTGAACCCGAAGCTTCCTCCAGCCACTCACCGTACTGGTCAGCTTGCTGGGCAGTTTGCTCGCGCCGGAGTTGGCCAAGGAGGGCAGCGCCTTCGGCGCGGAGGGTGGCGGAAGAAGCGGAGCCGTCGCGCACCCGGTCACAAAAGGCGCGGACCTCCGAGGGGAGGGAAGTGTCCGAAGAGAACCACAAGAAGGACTGCACAGCTTCGGGCCGGTCAAGCAGGTGAAGCACGGCTGACACCAAGGAAGGGAGCTGGCCTTTCCAGGCAAAGGTAACAGAGTGGCCCTGGACGAGGGGCTTGTGAAGAAAGGGGACGAAAGCCCCACGCCCTCGGTCGGGGAACCCGTGAGAGACCTCAAGGAAAGAGCTCAACTCGGCGAAGGCGAGAGTGAGCTTGTCGGTGGATGTGAGGCCAAGAAGATTAACCTCAGCGATAGGCGAGGGGCTCGGGACCGAGGGTTGAAAAGGCAAGGGGTCAGGAAAGACCTCACAAAAGGTAGCGAGTTGCGGGTAGGGAAGCTGCAGAGAGCTGAGCTGAAGTGTGGCCCGCAGAGCGCAGTGAGGCTTGAAGGGGACGACCCAGTCCTGAGCGACTTGCAGGGAAGCAACAGCCGGAGACGAGACCAAAAAGTAGTCAAGTTCCCGGTCGGTTGCAGCGGTGGGTGAACCGGAGCCCAGGAAACGCCCATGGGAAACTTCCTCAAGCCGAGTGGCGAGGAGATCTTGTATGGGGTTGTTCCAGTCACCGGCAACGATCCACACACCCCGGAGGGAAGGAAGAAAGGCTAAGAGGCGAGCAAGGACATCGGCGTTGACCGGAGAGTTAAAGCCAGTACCGGACTGGAGGTAAATGGAGACCAGGGTCAGTTCGAAACCGGAACACCGAAGCGAAACCGCCAGGAAACCACAACCCTCCACGGTGTGGGTGAGGACATGTCGAGGGTTAAGGAAGGAGCGGATGAGGACACCGAAACCTCCCAGGGGGCGCCTCTTATCACTCAGGAAGGGAGGCGAGGAAAAGAGACGGAACCCTCTTTTAGAGGCGGCAATCGCAGCCTCATGAGCAGCCTGAGAGGTGAGGTGAAGCTCCTGAAGCATGGCCTTCCAGGGAGAAGGCCCAATCCCGAACCTCTGGCCTCCAGTGAGTAACATTGGCAGGGGGTATTGTGTTGCAGCGAGAGGACCTGGGCCATTTGCTTGAGGAGGTGCCACTTTGCGGGGGAAGGAGTGTCATCATGAATGGCATCGAGGGCATGTTCCAAGAACCACTCCTCGGCAGACCCCGGCGAAATAGCATCCTCGACCTTAGAAGCGAACTCAACAAGGTCGCGCTCGACCGAGGAGCCAGGATTCAGGGCTGGTCGCACATCTCGACCTGGAGCTGGGTGAAAAGGCCCGGCTTCTGAAGCCGGTGGCGACGGTGCTTAGACCGTCTGTCACGCCTGGCACCTCGACGGCTCGATGGGCCGGAGGGCTGGACCAATTTAGGGCACCAGGTCAAGGCAGGGCTGGGATCCGAGGCGAAAGCCTGTGGGAAGTAAACCGGCCCTGTGAGAGAGAGGGAGGCGCCACCAGGGACTCAAGAGACAGAATCCGGGGCTGCCGTCGAGAAGAGCGTGGAACCTCTACCCACTCAGGGGAGGAGGAGGTAGAGCTGGCCGAGGGGGAACGAACACCTGAGGGTGAAGGAAAGCTCCCGAACCTTGGCCGTCGAGAGCGAAGTTAAAAACCGAGGAGGAGGCCGAGGGCTCCCGAAACCTCAGGCTCCAAAACAGCTAAGCCGAGGGGAGGAGGTATGCGGGAGGGAACCTGAGGGAGGGGAGGTGCGGGGTCAAGGGTGGGAAAGCCGGGCCAAAGGGAAACGAAACTGGACCAGAAGACCCCCAAAAATCCGCCCCCGACCCCCTACCATCCTCCTACGAACCAGTCGCCTTGGCAGCGTCAGAGGCCGAGGGCACTCGGGAAGGGGAGCGGCTCCGGGTCTTCGTGGGGGTGGTGAGGCCGACCTGGCGAGCCCCAGGGTTCTCGGTAGAGCCGTCCTGGGCCTCATCGGTAAGATCACCGTTGGCCTGCCCATCACCTGCCGGAGGAGGAGGGGAGCCGAACTTAAAAGGCGTAGGTCCGAGGCCAGGGGGAGCTTGCATGTCCGGAGGTGGCTTGATCGAGGCTCGAAGGGCATTGAGGTTGGCCTTTTGGTCCTCTGTGAAGGCCTCGGGAGAGAGCCCCAAGGCTTCGAGCACTAAGTCAACCTCACTCTTAGGGACGTGCAGTAGGACTCCGCGCTCATAGGTGTCAGAGCACTTCCTGGCCACATCGGTCCTCAGAGATAGCCTCCTGGAGCTCCTGCATGCCGCGGAGAAGGTTCTCTCCGTCGTTCCATCTTGAAGCTCAAGCAGTTGGGACAGGAAAAGCTCAGGCTCCAGGAGGAGATCAACAAGACCAAGACCAAGCTCCATGACCTTACCCGACTTGCGACCTTCCTTAAGAGGGTCGGGGGTGGGCTCAGGAGGGGGTGGAGGCCAGGCCTGGCGGATGCACTCCGGGAGCCGCTCCACGTTATCCTGGAGTAAGGCCGGAGGTCTGGCTCCATATCAGCATCAGAGGTCTGAGGGGCCTCAAAACCAGCATCGCTGAGCTTGGGTCCTGGCCTCATCCGGGAGATCGGCCCACACCTTCCGAAGGGACTTAAGGATGCGGGTGTTGCGCTTGGAGTGGTCATCCTGGGCCTTCGTTGGGCGAGGAGTGGGCCTGTCGTCTGGGAAGAGGTCGCCAACCTCAGCCGCATCGTCAAAGGTGACCTGTCTGCGGGGTCGGGAAGGGCGCCTGCGCGGGGGTCCTGGTCGGGGACTGGGTCAGTGTGGAAGAACCACTACCAGGTGAGGAACCTCAGCCTTGGGCGAGGAGCCAGGCAAACCTCCAACTGCACGAAAAGCACAAGTCTCTAGCCAGTCTGGAAACAACTGTGCAAGCCCCAGACGGCGAGGAGTGCGCGCAGCGAGGGAAAAGTCTGCCGGGCTCAGGCGGAGCGCCTGGCACAGCACGTGCAGTACAGCCTACCGGGCCGCCCACCAAACCCTGCCAGCTTTCTGGCCTACGACCTGTGGTGGTTGGGTTTGGGGCCTCTTTGGAACCTCTAGAAAAGTAGGCGCCAAGGCTGGCCACACCGGCACTGCGAGCCAAAATGGCTTGAGCCAAGCAAAACTTTTCGGCGCCGAGCTGCAAGGCGTCGTAGACGAGTTGAATTCACATGCAAGTGAGATCTCAGCCACTTTGGGCAAGGGCGGCCCTACGTCCTGGACTACAGGTGGCTTTCCGCCAACCTCAGTCGTTTCCAGACGAGGGGTAGGCCCCACCAAAGTCTTTAAAACAAAAGTTTTTTTCAAAACAAGACCTAAAAATTGAGGAGTAAGCCGGTAGATTATAGGGTAAAAGAAATATTTTTACTCGGTTACCCGAATCATTTTCATCAATTGATTGTCTTGTTAACACATCATCACCTTCTTGTAGACTGTACAGGCGGGGTTCTACCGGAGCCCGGGCAAGCTGCCTCAGAAGCAGACCTCAGCCGAACAGGCAAGGAAAGGACCAAGGGATGCCCGAGCACCGCTGAGGGTCGAACCTCAGCCGAAAGGCGAGGAAGGATGCCTGAGGAGACGAGTGCCGAAGCTCGGAGCCTACGGCACAGGAGGCTGGGCAGCCTTTGCCGCTGCCAGCTTACGCCTTCGCTTGGCCACATACAGAGGAGGCCCTTCCAAGCATCCTAGAGAACAGCTTCCGGAATTGGCTCCGTAATTCGAGCGTTCTTTTGGCCCATGTGTTGCAACGATGTCCGACGTGGAAGCACCTCCTGTTCCACCCCCTCAAAGAGTGGAGTTGCCGCAGGAGTGTAGAACGTCCTTCGTAAATAAATGGTCCTTCCTCGTCTGCCTGTTGCTAGGAGACTTTGTCCGCCCGTCTGGCCCGCCTGCGACAGGAGCGTCAGGATGCAAAGGTGTGGTATTGTCTGCGTGTCTACAAGATGTCTTGATTGTCTTTCGTCCAAAGCAGGTAGAAGCGCGCAGAGTCGCTAAGATCCTGAAAGCAGAGCAAAAACGACTTCGCAAGGCATGGTTCTGTCTGCTGCCCCGTCGAATGTAGATGTTTGAACTTGCCCAGGCCAAAAACAGTAGCACGGCAGCTTTCTGAATCGCAGTAATTAACCCTTGTCGTTTCTCACACGATGGCGCGAATGTTTTAACGCGCATTGAGCCCGGCACTGAGAGTGATCAGCGGTCAGTGAGCTTCGCTGTCGCCTCTCTGGTGTTGAACTGTTGCCCCAGCAGCGAGTATCTGTTGAGCAGTGACTAAGCTCTGCCAGCTTTTAGTACGTGAGTCAGTGAGTGTGAATGAGTGAGCTTTGCTGCGACGAACGGCTGCCTGCAGCGCGTAAATTCTTCTTCGGTGTCGGGTGAGCAGTGACCAAGCTTCGCTCTTTCTTTTCCAAGGGAATGAATGTTTACGGCTTTGAGCCCGGCGCTGAGAGTGGTCAGCGGTGCGAGCCCTGCCGAAGCAGTGGGTGAGAGAGCTTGGCTGTGACCCGAACTGTTGCGTGGCAGCTAGTAACTTCTTCGTCTTCGGTTGAGCGTGAGCGGTTCAGCAGTGTGCAAGCCTTGTCTGAGGCAGGGCACGAATGTTTTACGGGCTTTGAGCCCGGCACTAAAAGCGATGACTCTGCGGAGTGGGGTTTGCCATCTGGCAATGAGGTCTGCCATCTGAGCCAGTGAATGTATGAGCATTGCCCAAACTGTTGCCTGAGCAGCTGGTAAACTTTCCGGCTAGTCAGTGACGAAGCCTTGCTTTGACGTAATCCCAGCCTTCTTTTTCTGAAGGCCACAAAACGTGGTTGCGTTGCGGTGTAGGGTTTAGGATGAGTAAGTGAGCCTTGCTGTAGTCCATGTGGGCAGCCAAAACTCTTTGTTGACATCTAGCAGGTTTTTCCGAATGCACGAATGTGAGCCCGTCATATCATGCTCATTCGCTTCTGAAATGTTGAGCCTGTTGCAAGGTCGAAGCTGAGCGCCGTAGTCTTTTACGTAGAGCAACGCGCAGCATGGGAAATCTGGATCCGAAATTGTCCGCTTGCAGAAAGCTAGGACAGGCAGACTCTACTGATCCGCCGCAGTTTGATTCGAGATTGTATGCTGCAGGGTGTGAGGATACAGACGAGGGAACCTGAACGAGCCCAGAGGTGGCGGGCAAATGATTTCACCCTTAGGACAAAGCCGGTGGTATAATACTCAGCTGCCACTGAGTTTGATTGACTCCGGCATGTCTGGGACCTTCCACCGTTCTAATAGTGTTATACTACCCAAAGGGTGTGTAAGTGGGTTCCCTTGGTTTTTGCAGCAGATGGGGTGGGTTCCCTGTGGGTTCCCTTGTTTTTTGCAGCACTTCAGGTGGGCTACATATGGGTTCCCTTGTTTTTTGCAGCATTTCGGGTGGGTCTGTGTATGTTCTTCAGATAGCTTTCTTGTAGAGTCCCATGGTTTTTGCAGCATGGACGGTGGGTTCCCTGTGGGTTCCCTAGTTTTTGCAGCATGTTTAATTGGGTTCCCATGGTTCTTAACAATATCGACGGTGGATTCTCTGTGGGTTCCCTTGTTTTTTGCAACACTTCAGGTGGGCAACATATGGGTTCCCTTGTTTTTTGCAGCATTTCGGGTGGTCTGTGTATGTTCTTCACTTAGCTGTCTTGTAGATTCCCATGGTTTTTGCAGCATGGACGGTGGGTTCCCTGTGGGTTCCCTAGTTTTTGCAGCATTCTTAAGTGGGCTCCCATGGTTTTTCACCGTCGATACGGTGGGTTCTCTGTTTGGTTCCCGGGTTTTTGCAGCATTTGAAGTGGGTTCCCATGGTTTCCAATAGGCTCTTTTGGCTTTTGCAGCATGTCAGCTGGGTTCCCTGTGGGTTTCCTAGTTTTTTGCAGCAGTTTTAATGGGTTCCCATGGTTTAACAGCATCGACGGTGGGTTCCCTGTGGGTTCCTTGCTTTTTGCAGCATTGCAAGTGGGTTCCCATGGTTTTCCCAGCATATATTGCGCAAAGGTCTGGGCGGGCTCCCTTGGCTCTTGCAGTGTGTCAGCTCGGTTCCCTGTGGGGTACATGTGGGTTCCCATGGTTTCTCCAGCTCGCGCATTATGTTTCAGAGAAGAGTGGAACTGAAGAAGATGTTCAGGACAGTGGCTGCAGGTGTGGCCCAGTTCCATCGCACATCTTGCGCTGCATTTGGATTTGCTGCTTTGAAGTAAGGCTGCAAAAAGCACGTCTGCTATCTGCAGTTTGGGTCGAGACCAAAGACGTTAAACAGGCTCACCTCTGATGCACATGAGGCTCGCCGCCCTCCTGTGGTAATGCTCTTGATAAGTTTGCTGGGCTAAATGCTGGCACGCTGATGCGAGGATTTTGCGGCATCTACTGGCAGATGTTAATCTCAGCTTGTAGCTTCAACTGTTTCGATTGCTTGCTGCACGTGGGCTGTTTTTGCGCTGGGAAGCTCCACTTGCAGGAGCTCTTTTTTCCTACAGAATCGTAGGAAGCCTCGAAGGGCCTCCCCTGTGCGGGAAAGATCTTGTACGAACAAGAGCAGAAGCACTTGTCTTGAAACGGCAGCCGATGGCAAGTTTGGCAAATTTTCCAAAAGTATCTCACATTTCACAGCATGTTGGCTTTCTTGGACGTTGATCCAAACAGCATGCGGAAGGAATTTTGTTTTTCCGTGCAGTTTTCCAGCTGAAACGGGTTCCAAAAAGCAGCTCTAGTCCGGGCACCGAAACGGGGCTCCCGATTTTGGCTTTCTTCGTTGGACATACAAGCTCACGCAATTCGGGGCCCCAGATTAGAGCTCAGATTTGGGAGCCATTTCTGGGGCCCAGTTATGCCGTTTTTTCGTCGAGCAGATGCCACATCTGCGTGCACAGCTGGCCGTTGCGTGCAACAGTATATAAACCTCGCCAGCTCTGTTTTGCATTTTGCCGGTGTTCCTTCAAAACTCAAAATAACAAGTGGAACGCTCGCAAACATGTGAACCTTGCAAACAGAACTTTCTCACACAGAGGAGGCCCTTCCAAGCATCCTAGAGAACAGCTTCCGGAATTGGCTCCGTAATTCGAGCGTTCTTTTGGCCCATGTGTTGCAACGATGTCCGACGTGGAAGCACCTCCTGTTCCTCCCCCTCAAAGAGTGGAGTTGCCGCAGGAGTGTAGAACGTCCTTCGTAAATAAATGGTCCTTCCTCGTCTGCCTGTTGCTAGGAGACTTTGTCCGCCCGTCTGGCCCGCCTGCGACAGGAGCGTCAGGATGCAAAGGTGTGGTATTGTCTGCGTGTCTACAAGATGTCTTGATTGTCTTTCGTCCAAAGCAGGTAGAAGCGCGCAGAGTCGCTAAGATCCTGAAAGCAGAGCAAAAACGACTTCGCAAGGCATGGTTCTGTCTGCTGCCCCGTCGAATGTAGATGTTTGAACTTGCCCAGGCCAAAACAGTAGCACGGCAGCTTTCTGAATCGCAGTAATTAACCCTTGTCGTTTCTCACACGATGGCGCGAATGTTTTAACGCGCATTGAGCCCGGCACTGAGAGTGATCAGCGGTCAGTGAGCTTCGCTGTCGCCTCTCTGGTGTTGAACTGTTGCCCCAGCAGCGAGTATCTGTTGAGCAGTGACTAAGCTCTGCCAGCTTTTAGTACGTGAGTCAGTGAGTGTGAATGAGTGAGCTTTGCTGCGACGAACGGCTGCCTGCAGCGCGTAAATTCTTCTTCGGTGTCGGGTGAGCAGTGACCAAGCTTCGCTCTTTCTTTTCCAAGGGAATGAATGTTTACGGCTTTGAGCCCGGCGCTGAGAGTGGTCAGCGGTGCGAGCCCTGCCGAAGCAGTGGGTGAGAGAGCTTGGCTGTGACCCGAACTGTTGCGTGGCAGCTAGTAACTTCTTCGTCTTCGGTTGAGCGTGAGCGGTTCAGCAGTGTGCAAGCCTTGTCTGAGGCAGGGCACGAATGTTTTACGGGCTTTGAGCCCGGCACTAAAAGCGATGACTCTGCGGAGTGGGGTTTGCCATCTGGCAATGAGGTCTGCCATCTGAGCCAGTGAATGTATGAGCATTGCCCAAACTGTTGCCTGAGCAGCTGGTAAACTTTCCGGCTAGTCAGTGACGAAGCCTTGCTTTGACGTAATCCCAGCCTTCTTTTTCTGAAGGCCACAAAACGTGGTTGCGTTGCGGTGTAGGGTTTAGGATGAGTAAGTGAGCCTTGCTGTAGTCCATGTGGGCAGCCAAAACTCTTTGTTGACATCTAGCAGGTTTTTCCGAATGCACGAATGTGAGCCCGTCATATCATGCTCATTCGCTTCTGAAATGTTGAGCCTGTTGCAAGGTCGAAGCTGAGCGCCGTAGTCTTTTACGTAGAGCAACGCGCAGCATGAAATCTGGATCCGAAATTGTCCGCTTGCAGAAAGCTAGGACAGGCAGACTCTACTGATCCGCCGCAGTTTGATTCGAGATTGTATGCTGCAGGGTGTGAGGATACAGACGAGGGAACCTGAACGAGCCCAGAGGTGGCGGGCAAATGATTTCACCCTTAGGACAAAGCCGGTGGTATAATACTCAGCTGCCAACTGAGTTTGATTGACTCCGGCATGTCTGGGACCTTCCACCGTTCTAATAGTGTTATACTACCCAAAGGGTGTGTAAGTGGGTTCCCTTGGTTTTTGCAGCAGATGGGGTGGGTTCCCTGTGGGTTCCCTTGTTTTTTGCAGCACTTCAGGTGGGCTACATATGGGTTCCCTTGTTTTTTGCAGCATTTCGGGTGGGTCTGTGTATGTTCTTCAGATAGCTTTCTTGTAGAGTCCCATGGTTTTTGCAGCATGGACGGTGGGTTCCCTGTGGGTTCCCTAGTTTTTGCAGCATTTTTAATTGGGTTCCCATGGTTCTTAACAATATCGACGGTGGATTCTCTGTGGGTTCCCTTGTTTTTTGCAACACTTCAGGTGGGCAACATATGGGTTCCCTTGTTTTTTGCAGCATTTCGGGTGGTCTGTGTATGTTCTTCACTTAGCTGTCTTGTAGATTCCCATGGTTTTTGCAGCATGGACGGTGGGTTCCCTGTGGGTTCCCTAGTTTTTGCAGCATTCTTAAGTGGGCTCCCATGGTTTTTCACCGTCGATACGGTGGGTTCTCTGTTTGGTTCCCGGGTTTTTGCAGCATTTGAAGTGGGTTCCCATGGTTTCCAATAGGCTCTTTTGGCTTTTGCAGCATGTCAGCTGGGTTCCCTGTGGGTTTCCTAGTTTTTTGCAGCATTTTTAATGGGTTCCCATGGTTTAACAGCATCGACGGTGGGTTCCCTGTGGGTTCCTTGCTTTTTGCAGCATTGCAAGTGGGTTCCCATGGTTTTCCCAGCATATATTGCGCAAAGGTCTGGGCGGGCTCCCTTGGCTCTTGCAGTGTGTCAGCTCGGTTCCCTGTGGGGTACATGTGGGTTCCCATGGTTTCTCCAGCTCGCGCATTATGTTTCAGAGAAGAGTGGAACTGAAGAAGATGTTCAGGACAGTGGCTGCAGGTGTGGCCCAGTTCCATCGCACATCTTGCGCTGCATTTGGATTTGCTGCTTTGAAGTAAGGCTGCAAAAAGCACGTCTGCTATCTGCAGTTTGGGTCGAGACCAAAGACGTTAAACAGGCTCACCTCTGATGCACATGAGGCTCGCCGCCCTCCTGTGGTAATGCTCTTGATAAGTTTGCTGGGGCTAAATGCTGGCACGCTGATGCGAGGATTTTGCGGCATCTACTGGCAGATGTTAATCTCAGCTTGTAGCTTCAACTGTTTCGATTGCTTGCTGCACGTGGGCTGTTTTTGCGCTGGGAAGCTCCACTTGCAGGAGCTCTTTTTTCCTACAGAATCGTAGGAAGCCTCGAAGGGCCTCCCCTGTAGGCCGTGGTAAGGCGGACGTGCCTGGAGGTCATTGCATGGGCTTCCATCAGTTGTGGTCGGCTCTGGGCCTCTTGGTTCCAACGATCACCGGTGATCCCCAGGTGGCGGCGCAGGCACTATCAGATGTTCTCTCAGCAAGGATGGCGCGGCTGAACAGGCCCTCCAGTTATTGTCTCAGCAGGATACGGCATCAGGGCCAGTTCACTTCTTGACCGTGTGGCTCGCCTCGAGTCCTTGGTGTCGCAGCTGCCGGCGATCTTGAGCTCAGATCCCCATAGCCTCCGCTCCGACTGACAGGTTGTGTTTACCGGGCATCAAGGCGATTTTGGCAAACTGCTATGGAAAGATGCACCGGTTCTCTTTGAACCGTTTGCCTGGGCTGCTGTGTTTGCCTGCGGATCAGCCTGTCGCTCTGACCTTTCTGCTAGGCTCAGGTTTTGGGGGAAGGTCTGCTTGTTTAGGGTCTCTCTGTATGATCATGGCCAGTCGCTGGCTGCCGGATGGAACGCCTCGCAAGCCGTCTTTTCCCCGGCTCTGGCTCCATTGCTGCTACCTGGGTGCCATTGCGCGCCTTTGGCCTCGGAGCCCCCGGCTTCTGCACCGTCATTGGCGCCGAGGTTTCGTCCTCCGAGCTCTGTGGACTTGTCCGAGGTCTCCAAGGCTGGCTTTGCTCCTCTCCGCAGTGCAAGGGTGCTCCCAAACATGAAGGATTTTCTTCCCGCTCCGGCTCATCCTTACAAGCCGGCTGCTCCGGGCACTATGTTGTCGGCTTGGCAGAATGCCAAAAACGAGCAGCTTAAGGTCTGGCTGGCACTGGCAGCCACAGCTGCTGCTGCCTCTGCAATGGTGTCAGAGCTCTTGCAGAGTCCAAATTCTTCGGTACTTCTGGTGCGCCTGGTTCAGGGGAATGCTCCGTCGACTCTCACCAACTACTTCGGACGTTGGAAGCATTGGGTCGAGTTTTGCCAGGTCCAATCGGCAGATGAATGGGCACCCAAGGTTGCCTTCCTCTGCGATTTCCTGATCACGCACTGCAAAGGTCTTCTGGGATCGGCTATCGCGTGGCTCAAGGCCTTCAGGTTCATCACTACGCGGCTGGAGGTCCAGTCATTCAAGTTGGCGCTACAGTCTGAGGCAGTGCGGGCTTTTGGCAAATCCGTGAATGTGGTTCAGCGCAGGGAGACAGCACCTTTCCCGCTTTCCTTCGTCATTTGGTTGGAAAGGCAAGTGCTGGATGCGGCCCAATCCGCGGCACATCGAATTCGGTGTGGCTTCCTACTGGTTTGCGTGTTTGCCAGCCTTGTCGGATGCTCAGTGGTCTCCGCCTTCCTTTCTTCACTTGGATCGGCAGGCGCTTCTTGGATGTGCTACAAGGACGAAAACTACTTCTCGATCCATGCCGTGGGGAGCCTGGGCTCCCGGGTTTCTCGCTAGGCCTCAAACGGTCCCCGGCTGGGGCCAGGTCTGGCTGTGTCTGGTCCAGGAAGCGGTGACCCGTACTTCGGCCGCTCGTCCTGGGTTTCAGCCCGATTTTCTGGTAGCCGACTTGGGTCCGGATGCTCGTGCTCCTGTCTTCTTGGCTCCTTTGAGTCGTGCTGCGGGGGTGGTCCTGATCCGCAGACTTTTGGCGATGTGCTATGAGAGCTACCCGGCGGACCAACGGCCGGACTTGTCACTCATTGGCGTGCACAGTGCCAAAGTCACGTTCTTATCCTTGGCTAAGCAGCTCTTGTTGGACGAAGCCTTGCGCGAGAGCAAGGACACCACCGCCCGCCGCCGGGGCACGCCATGACCCGGTTATACGGCAGAGATGATGTTTCAGGTCCCCTGGCACTGCAGTCTTCTATCGTCCAGGCAGTGGCGAATAGATTCCGACCGCTGAGGCCAGCTCTCCGAGGTGGCGCGCCGCCACTCCCTGACATCACAGTTGCTGTGCCTGCTTTGGAGCCGGCCGCCTCGGACTCTCGAGCCTCGAGCTCTGATTCCGAAGATGATGCTCCGGCGGCTCCTGAGGTCGAGTCCACATCAGCGGCCCCGGCCGCAGCTTGGGAACTGGTGTCGTCCGGTGACCTGGCGTCTTCACCGCAGGATCTTGATGAGCCTGAAGATTTCGAATTTTTATTTAATCCAATATGACGTCAATTGTGCATCTTGCCAAGCCTTGCCGGGCAGACCATCCAGCTTGTCAGTTCCGCCCAGCTCCGGACGCAGTTGGGGATGCTCCTCTTCGCCCAGGTTGCTCCATAAGAGGCAATCTGGCAATTGGAGCCTTAGTTCGGACATCTGAGATCCCGAAGGGTGCACGTTTGTGCTTGAAGCACGGGTGTGGGAAGGATCCCGCACTTGCATCCTTGCTGGACTCATAGGTCTCTTTCGGGCGTGGTTGCGGGGCTTCGTTGCATGCCTGGGGGTGCACGCTTGCACCACGGGCCTTGTGCACGGTCGGAGCCGCTTTTGCATCTGCCTCGCCGGACTCGCTTCCCGGCGCCTTTTGATCTGCCGATGTTAGTGCATTTGGTACTGCGCGGCTCTCTGCTTCGTGCTAGACGAGCTCGGCCAACCGGCCGTGGTCTTCTACGATTCTACGTAACCTCAGGTTGCAAAAGCTGGGATTGCCGCTTGGTGCTGTCTGTTCTTCTGCACTTCTTGGCATTTGGCAATCGCTAGCGTTTGGCTGCTAGGAACTTAAGGAAAGCCATGGCAGGATCCGCCGTCATGCTCGACGATCCCGCCGCTTTCACGGGCCTTCTCACTAGATGGGCGGTCCCGGATGCAGTCAAGGACAAGCTTCATGATGCAGGCTACAACACCATGGCCCTTCTGGCACATGCGCTTCCGTCTTTGGATGACCTCGAGGCCTTTGTTGAGTCTTTGCTAGGCAGAGCAGTGGGTGCGGACCCGACGGTCCCCATTTTCTCTCCGGAGGCGGCTGCCCTTCGTCGTGTGCTTAAAGAATGCATCAACCTGGCAGGGCCGGCCGGTGCTTCGTCCCCGGCTGCACCGACCCCGGCAGCTGTGAGACCTAAACTGCAAGCTGCGGATGTCCAATCGCTTGTGGTGGAGTTCTCGCGCAAATATCCTTCGGAACTCCTTCGCCCGGAGGTCATGCCAAGTCTGCCTTTCCTGAATGCGGTCAAGGATGCGGTCGACTCTAAGCAGCTCTCCTGGATTTCATGGCGACTTCGAACGAGTGAGTCAGATGAACAGGCTCTCACCGAGCGTCGCAAACCGCGCACGGACTCGCAGATGCTACAGTCACTGCTCGGTCCGGTCTCGGATGAACTTGTGGTGGATGTCCCGCAGCACCTCCCCCTTGAATCGGTGATTCGTCGCTACCCTGACCGCATGTCTTATGCCCTTGCGGTTCTGGATGCGTGCCACTTGTTGACTCTGAAGAAACTCTCGGAGAAATTTGTGAGCCTGGCGACGGCGACCCCGATTGACCGTTCCCTGCGAGGACCCACGCTGGCAGAGGCTATGGATGCCGATCGAGTGCTTTGGAGTGCCATCTGCTCCTTGCAGAAGGAATACGGGTGGTCTTTGCAGGATTGTGTCTCTGAACTGACACATGTACGATCGGACCTTCACAACGCTTTGGCTCCGCGGCCGAAGGTGCACCAGGGTGGAGGTGAGCCTCGCGGCAAACGCCAGCGCACTGAACCGCCGCCCGCTCCGCATCCAAATCCTCGAGCCAAAGCCAAGAGCAAGGCCAAGCCACGCAAGAGTGGGGATGCGGGTCCCTCCAAAGATCGCGTCTCCATCAGCAACTGGCCGAGCAATTGGGCTCGCCAGATCGGCGGGGTCGGTGCGTGTATCCGCTATCACACGGATAATAAGTGCAGAAACAAATCTTGCCGTTTCAGTCACAAGTGCCCGATCCTTGGAGCTGATGGGAAGCCATGTGGGGCTGCTCACCCTGCATCCGCGCATAATGCTGCCCCCCATTGACAGGCAGCGGTGGAGGATGGCATGGACCTTGATCCCCCGCCTGATTTTGCCCCTGTGGTCTCTGGGACCTCTCAGTCTGATGCTGAGTCCTTTGCAGATTCAATTTTGTCCGGATCAGTGGCCTTATCGTGTACAAGCGTTGAGAGGCTCGCTGACCTTTTGCTGCAAGAAGCACCTGACCTTGACGATCGGTTCTCTAGTGGGGCTTCTGTCTCGGCTGGTCTTTACCATCGGATCAAGGTTGGCCTGCGCAAGGTATGCGGGTCACACCCTGCATCGGTGCGAGTTCTGAATTCGCTCATTTCTTCAATATCACCGGGGTTTTTCCATTCATCTTTTGTCTTGATCGACGGCATTGCTTCAGAGGCGCACTGTGATACAGCCAACTCGGACCTGCCCAATGTGGTCATTCCCATCTCTTGTTTCTCCGGTGGTGAGTTGCGGGTTGCGCACCCCTCCGGGGCTGATGTGATGATACATGATGGCGTCAAGCACCCGGCTGTCTCTCTGCCTGTGTGTCGCGGCCCGGTGATCTTCACTGCATCGTCTTGCCTTCATGAAGTCCTGCCCTTTGAAGGCCGCCGTCTGGTTCTAGTGGGTTATACACTTCGAGCTTGTGAGTCGCTTGCTGCCGATTCTTCCGCCCGCCTTTCCTCCCTAGGGTTTAGGCCTCCTTCCCCTTCGGTTGTGAAAGGTGCTTTGCCCATTGCCCCTCGTGCTCTTGCACTCACTGAGGAGCAGCGGGAATTGCTCCCACGGCCAAATTCTGTCAGTGCGGTCGGTTCTGGCCACCAACTCCGGACAGGGATTTGCCCTGACTTGCCCCAATTGCCCGATTCCGACTTTATCTGCGACTGCAATTCGGGGCGTTTCTTTCTGGATATCTGCTCCGGGGCCGGGGCTCCTGTCAGCGCGGCCATGCAAACCTTGGGCAAGGACTGCTTCCAACCAGTGGACATCATTCATTGCCAGGATTTCGACCTTCTGGATGATGAATTTTTCGCTCAACTCCTGGCGCTCTGCTCCAGCGGCGTGGTGGGAGCGGCCATAGCGTCTCCGCCCTGCGGGGAATTCAGCCTTCTCAAACTTCGACCGGGCGGACCACCCCCGTGCCGCACACCGGAGGAGCCGCTCGGGTGTATTTCCAACGATTGGCATCAATCTATGGTGGCTCAGAACAGTGCTCTACTTCATGATCGATGTCGGGAGCTTCTCTCCAGTGTCGCGGCTCTGGGAGGCTGCATTGTTTTTGAACAGCCGCCATCTTCCATGACTTTTTTGACAGAGACAATGCAACAGTGGATTTCCAGCACACTTTCCTTCGGTGCCCAAGTTGCAGCCTGTCATCACGGCATGGATGTGTCCAAGCGCTGGCTCTTCTTGTCCAACAGGCCGGGCATACTCGACCTCGCGTCTGAGTGCCATCACGGATCACAGGCGCACAAGGCTGTGTGGGGGATTCGAGCAGATGATGGAAGTTTCCTTAGCCGAATGACGGCTGCGTACCCGGAATCGCTGGCGGCCGCTTTGGCTGCGCTTCTGGGAAGGTACACTTCGTCTCAGGGCCGGCTGCTTCCATGTGCAGAGCGGCGCTCTGTTCTCCCCCTGGACCCGTTTTGGCCTCAGCTGGGTCGCCGCATTGAGGATGGGGCAGGTGTCAATAGTACAGCGTGCTGGATTACTCCCCAAGCCGATGACCACCTTGCAGGCCTTCGCAAGAAGTGGACGCAGCGTCTGGTCGGCGGTCGTCTCTGTCTCCGCATCTGTTCCACGTTGCGAGCTGGTACCGATTGTCCACCAATCAGCGCGGAGGAGCTTCAGCCCTTTCTCGATGACCTGTGTTGCTTTTGTGAGGTCCCTGCAACAGAGGTCGAGAATTTTCTGTCGATTCAACCGGGACAGCCTTTCCGCTTGAACGTCCTGGAGAAACTGCTGGCTGTTACTAAAGACCCTGAATCGGATCTATGCCGGCATCTCCGGAAAGGTGTGCGCATTGGTGTGGACCACGAACTGCAGCCCTCGCCTCATTGGCCACTTCGCACTGCAGATCCGATTGTGTCGGACCTCGTGATTTGCGAAGGTTCTTGGAAAAGTGCCTCCGACCACCCGGATCAGGTCCGGGAGCTCCTGGCCCAGGAAATCGCTGAAGGCTGGATAGTGGAGAGACCTTCGGTTCAATACCTGCATGATCACTTCCCGGCGGTGGCTATCGGCAAACTTGGACTGGTTCTGGCTGAAGGCAGGTCGCCTCGACTCACGGTCGACAGCTCGGTTAGTGGTGTCACGGCCGCTTGTCAGATTCCAAATCACATGCTGCTGCCACGCATATCCGACGTTGAGGATTGCGCTCCCTCCTGCCTAGGCCGCCAACCTTGGATCACGGTTTCTTTGGATGTGCGCAAGGCTCACCGCATGGTCATGGTGGAACACTGTGACCAGGCTTTGCTGGCCTTCACCTTCGAGGGACGCGTCTTTACGTCCAGCACCCTTAATTTCGGGGCCAGAGCATCCGCTTTTTGGTGGGCCAGAGTTGGTGGAGCCCTGATTCGTCTGTCGCACGCAGCGATCTGGCTTTCACATCTGCTTTGGGGCTACGTGGACGATTTTTTGGGAGGTTTTCGCGGCGATGTGGCTCCGATCTCTGCCTCCATTTGGATTCTCTTGCTCTTAGCACTGGGAGTACCACTTTCTTGGCCAAAGTGTGTCTGGTCGTCGGAGTGCATTTGGATTGGATGGTCCATCAATCTTGAAAGCTGGGTTTGCGAGCTCCCGTCTGCGAAAATTTCCAAAATTCTTGATCAAATCGCTGAGCTACTTTCTGCTGGGGACAAGGTCAAGTTCAAAACTTTGGAATCACTCATTGGACGCCTCTTGTGGGTTACAGGCTTGTGGACGGTGCTTCGGCCTCTGCTGTCCCCATTATATGCAGCTCTGCAGCGCTTACCAGCTTCTTCGGTTGGTGTCAGCCCTGAGCTGTGGGCTGCGATCAAGCGCAACATTGCGGAGGATTGTGTGCTGATCCGCTCGGTTGGGCATCCGTCCTTCCATAAAGGTGCTTGCATCACTCGTGCGGCCAATACTTTTGTGTCTTGCAAGCAGGATCTTGATCAGGTGCCATTCAGGAAGCGCCGATTGTGGGTCGAGGTTAAGGATCCTGGGCATCCGCTGCGAGTACTCGGGGATGTCGGCAGGTCAAGCTTAATTGCGTGGCGTGCCATCTTCCAGGGAACCCCAAACTTGAAGGCGCTTCGCAGCCCACTCCCGCTGAAGGTCATCGCGGAGGCGGATGCCTTTGCCGATGCGGAGGTGTCTGGATTAGGAGGCTACGCCATGTGGCCCAGTGGTCGCACTGTCTGGTTTTCCATTAGAAAAGACAGTCAGGAGTGGGCTGCTCTCACTTCGTGGTTCCCTCCGCCCCTCCAGGCGCATATTTCGGCGTTGGAACTCCTGGCTCAATTACTGCTGCTTTGGTGTGTCTTCGCCACTCTGCCTTCCAATCGGGGACTATGTCGGGCTTGCCTTCGTTCGGACAACTCCGGTGCAGAGGCAAGGGCCTTTCCTCGGTGCTGTCCATGAGCGAGATTGTCAAGACGTTCCTTGCTTTTCAGGCGTGGTCTGGTGTACAAGCTGAGGTCGAGCATGTACCTGGGGATCGCAATGAACTTGCGGATGCGCTCAGCAGGCTTACGCCGAAAGACATTGCACCATTGCCCCTGGGTGACCGGGTGCATCCGCCTTTGCAATGGCTTCTTGAGCAGCGGCTCTTTCTTGAACCCGCTTCGGCCTCGTGGCCGCCTCCCTTCAAGACTTGGATGAGTAGTCCCTGAGTGCGATGTTTATTATCACTTCCACTTGTTTGCAGGCTTGTGCGCCAGCGGCGAAAATACATCGCGGTACGCTTCTCTGTGTTGTCTGGAGCCTTATTGCAGAAAGCTGCTCTTTTGCCATGCCGTGCACGTGTGGGAGATGTGCGACCGGATGATCTTCAGCACGCTTGCTGACGTCGATCATGCGTGCCGCCCCGGCCGTGTTGCTGGTTGCCGGCTCCTTCTTGCACTCTGATGCGGACTTTGAGCTTCGGCTTGACGGAGTCCGTCCTTAAATCTGTGATGTATGACTGCTGCCGGCCTCGCTTGCCTTCCGCAGTCTTTTGCTTCAGTATCCAGGGTCTTCTTGCATGGCACTAACATGTCGGGCCACTCGGAGGAATCTTCTTCCCGTCTGTCCGGCGCTGCTCCAGAGTCGTCTCCATTTTCGGGGCCGGTTCTACGGGAAGCTGATCTTGGAGCGTTGGGGGCCTGTCCCCCGCCGTGTCTCCAGTGTGATCTCCTTCGTGCGGAGGTGCTGATGCTACGTGCTGAAGTTGCGAGCCTGCGCAATTCCAGCTTGGCTGCACTCTGGGATGCGATCTATGCCTTGCAGGGCCAGCTCAACGAGGTTCGCCCACGTGGCGAGGATGACCATTTTTCATTCGTGTTTACGGCGGTCGAAGAGAACACCGCAGCTCGTTGCAGTCCTGCAAGCCGAGCGCTTCTTTTGAGAGCGGAATGTAATGCTATCAAATTGATGGATGCTGTAAAGTGGTTCCCGGCAATCAAGCAAGGAGCCGTGTAATTCGCGAAAACCACGAAGATCTAGGAGAAGATAGCTGCAGATGTCTTTGGAGCATTTGCAAAACAAGCCTGAAGCACCATGAATTTCTATCTGGTTACTACGGCTTGGGTGTAGTGGCTGGCTGACAGCAATGTCAGTCAAAAACACTCTGAAGTGTTGCAGGCGAGTCACATGTTCGAAGTTGGCATCAACGGTCTTGCGGGTCTTGACAAGTGGCCGGATGGGTGAAGATGTCGGAATTCCGCAGGCATGACGAAGCGCGATGACGCCATTTTCCCAGCGTAGTTTGCTCCCTGTGCGTAATTGCAAAGGACAAAAGGAGGCCGCAAGGCGACTGGTCACTGTCGCGAAAGGCTTCGAGAACCGAAAGATGCGGGTAAGCTTGAGGACGATCGACCAGGCGCCGGACCAGACTAGCAGCGACACTAAGCGCTGGGTAGAGTTCGACAGTGGACAAGAAGGCTGTAACTTACGTGCAGCCCTGGCAGTCTGGCTACTAGGATCCAAATGCATCACCATGTATTACCCAGAACGACTCTATCTGTGGGCAGCCACACGGTGACAAGTCGGCATGAAGATCGCTGTCGGAACTTCGCGGATGCGCGCCCATGATGGCTACATCCTTCGCATGAGGAGCAGTGGGAGCTGCCCTCTTTCTGTCGAACGGTGGGGAGAACTACCTTTTACGCGCCTGCGGCTACCGCTGTCGGACTTGGCTCTGGGCTATGACTCTTGACCGGCTCTTGCCAGTGGGAAGCTGGGCGAGGTGGGCTCTGAACACAAGCTAGCTGCGGTACTCGAGCCGCGGGAATCACCCCTTCTTTGTGGACAAGGTATTGTGTTCCTGCGCCTGACACCACCCTGCGGGATTGGTATACGACCTAGTACGCTGCGGGCATGAGGCTGGGCAAAGGCGGCGTGTAACCGTGTTGGTGGGCCTACTTCTTTGCTCTGCCAATCCTGCAGGCAACATAACTTGAAGCCAGGACCCTCATAAGGGTTTGTGGTGTCAAAGAGGGGGTGGAAGAACGTAGATTCCTGTGGTCTGCCCAGCCTGCCTGTCCATGTTCGCTCAGCTCCCCGCAGGTGGAGTTGAGCTCTATGATGGCCGTCTGCTTTGTCAAAGACAACAACCAAAAGGGCTGTGGCTTCCTCCAAGGACGGAAATGACCGCAGGTGCCACAGGCTGTGAAAAGACTGCACTGTGGCCTGATCGTCTCGGATGTCCTGAACCCAGTTAGAGGGGAGCCCTTTACGTTCACTAGCGTCCGACCAACGCAGCAACGAGCCCTCAAGCCTCGCGTGCACACGCGCAGCCGCAAGGAGGCCGCCTCGTTCTTTCAAAAGTTCAACAGAGGGAACTGGTTTTTTCTTGGCGTGAGCTGAAGCCGGTGGCGCAATGGCGAACATAATGAATTGGACCTGCTGCCTGTGAGCTTGAACCCTCATACAAGCATTGTTTGCGGGCTACACTCATAATTCGAAGTCAGATCTCAGAATCATTCGCACACTGTTCATCCAATCGTAAGATCCAAAAGAGGCGCAAACCCATGGAAGCGACTCTCTCTGCCAAGACTGTGCTAGTGTTCCACAGCCGCGCTCCCCACATTCCGTAAATTCGCCCGCACGATCCACCATACACAGATTGACAGCTCCGACCCCGCGCAAGCTGTGACGGAATAGAGGTCGATGAACGGTCCAAGCTCTGCATGTCGGCGGCTGAGAACTGGAAGACCTCTGTGGCCTGCGCAGTCGTACGGATGTCTTCCGGCCGGGGTAGTTCAGGGTCCAGTTCTCTGTCTCCATCCAGAGTTTGCCCTGCTGCTGGTTGTTGGGCTGTAGTTGCTCATTCTGGTCTGTTAGCCCTGCGTTGCTCAGACCCACGAATGTCTGGAAATTGTGTAGCAACCGATTGGAGGGGTTGACCAGCACAAGCCGTTGACTCCCCTGTGCACGTATACGGTGTCCTTGTGTGATGTAGAGGTGGGTAAGGACGATCAGCAAAAGGTTGCGCAGGTCCTCGACGTGCCAGGTCCGGTGTATGGTCTCGGACTCCGGAATTTCCAGGAAGCGTAAGCCTGGCTGCCACTGCCCTCGAGGATCGCGGTTGGCCGCATCCCGAGCACTGCTGGGGGCCGCAATCCTACCGATGGTTGGGACCCCTGGATGCCGTCCCGTTGTCAGGCACCATTGCACCGCTTGCGGGTATCTCACCGCCGTTATCAGGAGGTAGACTCCGTTAGCAGGCGAGCCGAGCTGAGAAGACCTAGATTGAATGCCACTCCATTAAGCCTGGCCCCGGTCGCTGCAAGGCTAGCCATGTAGGCGAGAATCCCCCTAGGGCCCAGGTGCTCTGCTGGCGCGATAGCTGCAGCCCTATCGTCCTCGGCAAGGCCCCGGCAGGGGAAGCATAGCTGGCCGCCCACACTGTGCGGAGCTGCGTATGGGACGCGGCAGACACGATCTGCGAACTGCACATCACAGGCACCGTCCGAGGGGGTGTCCCTGAATAGGCAGCCCCGTACCTTCGGAGTAGGAGAGAGGAAAAGCCATCTCGCATATTCCTCTCGCAGCTCAACCGCAGGGTGGCTTGAGTCGTCGGACGGCTGGAGGCCAGTTTGCACCACATCCTGTAAGCTCTGAAACGCACCGACCCGCAGCGGGCCCTGTCGGGTAGCATTGACCAGTCTGCTTGTGGCCAATGCCACATGTAGCGGCTGGACTAACTGCAGCCCCGCTTGAGCGACTCCACGGATGCCAACGTGCTTTTGTAGGAGCCTGTCGATGGTGGCGATCTGAATTTCAGTGGCGCCACCGCCGGTGGGCTGCTTGGGATCCCCAGTACGGATAAGGAGAACATCATCTGCCGCCTCCGTAACGTTGACTGACGAGCTGCATCCTCTCGATGAAACACGAGGGGTCCGGCGAGCCGCAGCGCCGCAGAGCATGTCGCTGGAGCCGTCCGTGTTCCGGAAGGTGAAGGCCAGCTTAATCGATTCAGGATCAACAAAATCGCTCCCGCTTGTGATTGGTATACGACACACCCGCGACGTGCTTGGCGTAAAAGTGCTCAAGGACGACGGAAAGTACTGCACACTTTTGCGGCTCTGGATGTAGTTGGTGTTGCCCGTGGCCAGTTTGTAGTCTAATGAGGCCACCAATTCGTCACTGACGGCTTGCGTAACCTGCTCCATCACTCTTTACATACCTATGCAGCTTCCGGTTCGCTCGCCTGACGAAGGGCGTCGAAGGACGGCTGGGTTCCCAATGGTCCCCGGTCGCCGCGGGACTGGCGGCTGACGCGGGAGCGGTCGCTCCCGGAAGACATTGGGATCGGGATGTTGTTCAAT
The DNA here is from genome assembly GCA_905221615.1 of Symbiodinium sp. CCMP2592. Taxonomy (NCBI): domain Eukaryota; class Dinophyceae; order Suessiales; family Symbiodiniaceae; genus Symbiodinium; species Symbiodinium sp. CCMP2592. The sequence continues at coordinate 598,845 of CAJNDT010001335.1, read as the reverse complement.
CCGAAAGGGGTTTGGGCCTGGGGCTGCCGGCGCCGCGCGGGCGGGCCACGATGCGTTGCTGCGTTTGGGGCTGCGGCTCGCTCTCCGAGTCCGTGTCGATCCGGAAGACCTGGGGCTGGCTGCGCTGGGCCCGGCGCTGCTCCTGAGAATGAAGTAGTGGTCGATGGCGCCCGATTCCTGCGTGCCGTTCAACGTCGCAAGGTCCGTGGTTTGGCTCAGGCGTCCGAGTCCGTCCCACCTCCCGTCGCTGCAGCCTCCCTCGATGGCCCACGCGGTTCCGACCAGTGCCGCGCCTGCAGCGGCCACCGCCAATCCGCCGGTCGCAGCGCCCGCCGTGCCCGCGGCTGCGAGGGCTCCCTCGCCCAGGAGCGCAAGAGCTCCTCCACCCGCTTCCGCCGCAGTTGCTGCTTCGGCCCCTGCCGCCGCAGCCTCCGCTGCCGTGGCAAAGCCTTCCGCAGCTTCCGCCTCTGCCATCTGCTGCGACGCAAAAGCCTCGATGTCTTGGGCGGCGCTCCACCTCTCGGCTCTCTGGCCCGCTCGCTCGAGCAGGGGCCTGAGTAGCAACCGGCTGTGCCAAGTGGGCTGCCTCCAGCTCACCCAAAATGACGTGCGCATAGTCCTCAATGTCCATGTCGGTAGCGCGGTAGTCGAGCTGCCTCTCCAACTTGAAAGACGCAATCCGAAAGGAAGCTGAAGGGTGGCTCCACCTCGCTGGGTTTTGCGATGATGTTGGGCGGCGGGACCTCGTCCGGGGGCGGCGCCAGTCCGGGCGGCCTCCTGGGGATCCTCAGGGTTCTGTCGAGCCAGTCCTCCGCCCCTCAAAATGTTGAAGGTCTGGTTCTCCCTCATCCGACCTCCGAGGCTCGGCGGCCTCGGTGCATCGAGCCCGTCGTTGCGCAGGGCCTGGCCTGGGTCCATGCCTCCGTCGTCGGATTCCGGCAGGAAGCTGGGCCGGGTGAACTCTGAGAGCCCTTGGGGAGGGGACGCCGTCGTAGCCTTCGTCGGCCGTCTCAAAAGCGGCCGCGGGATTCAGGTTGGTGTGTGGCATCGGTGCGTCGGAGATGGGCTCCGGGGCATTGGGGTAATCGTCCAAGTAGAAATGCGACTGGATGTAGCGGGTTGCGTTGCGGTTGGGCAGGGGAATGTCGAGGGGTTCGCCCTCTGCTATGTAGCCGAGGACTTGGCCGAAGGAGGGCTTGACGCGGAAGCCGTTGCTTCTACGCCTTCTACGCTCCTCCATTTACATGGATCTTGAGTCCTCGCTTACCCAAGTATGATCGCTCGCTGGCCCGCTGGACGATTTCGCACAGGTAGCTCAGGACCGTCTTGCTCTCAGGGTCGAAGCGCACAAGCACCCTTTGGGGCCGGGCCCACCGCCGGCCTAGGAGCCGCAGGATCTCCTGGCCCTCCTCGTCCTCCAGCTCGTGGTGGTAGGCGAGCGGGATCTCAGCCTCCGGGTTTTCGAGCAGCCACACGCCATCGCGCTTCGCGAGCTGCAAGTCCAGCTTCATTTCAGAGTAGACCGCCATACACTCCCGACTCGCCGGTATTTCTACCTGCGGCCACGTCCCGCGCCATCCTGTGAACGCCCTGGCGCTCCGCGGGAGCATAGCGCAATTGGGGGATGCGACGGTTGACCGCCTCCGTCATCCGGCCGAGCTCGTCGGCGTAGGTCTCGCCCTCCTGCCGCAACCGGCGGTTGGAGAGCCACTGGTTGAAGGCCTGCGCCTCATTGAGATTTCATGGACGACGCCGGATTCGCAAACTCATGCATCAGGTTATGCTGGGGAATGGCAGGGTCCACGTACCATCTCGGGAGCGACCAGGCGCAGCAAATCATACACACCATTGTTATCGTGTCGTTGCTATTTCAGTGCACTTGGGAAACACACCGTCAACAGGTCATTATCGTGCGGTACTGATGGCTCAGGGCTCATCTGAGGACGCACTAGGAACTGGCGAGCATACGGAAGATACGACATCCATATACAACGGTGCCTTGTACACTGATGATGGTTGCGATGCTGCTCCAGTTCTTGCGGGGGACGTGCATACCATTTCGTGCAACATGTATCTCTTATGGTGCATCCGATTGGCGTGATACCGCATACAACTTTCTGCGAGCTTTTACTGAGCAGTGGGAGCTTTGGCAGTGCAGTGCAAATTTCTTTCATGCCATTTCAACTTCTGAGTGAGTGCTGTCCTGACTGACGTGATGCATCATGTAGTGCTGCATGTGCTTACGGTGGCATGTCAGTTTTTGGATTAGGTACTTTTCACACCTCTGTAGTACGTTCCAGCCTGCTTGGCATTCGTGCCGAGGCTTGGAATCTGCTTGTGGTTCGCCACGGGATTTCTGCTAGAACCGCAACCTTGTGAGTTGCCGGTATGGCCACTGCGCTATACTGTAAATTATTTCGCTAGCTGTGCTCACTCACAGTGCGTCCGAAAGAAAGAAAGAAAAGGCCTGCGCCTCAAGCACTCCGGCTCAATTTTGTTTGTAGTGTTTTGGGGCGGGGTAGTTTTGGCAGTTCCCTGTGCTGGCGTCTGGGCGCTCCCGGTCAGCATAGGAGGACACCGAGGGCTGTCTCTTGGTGTGCGTAGCGGGGGTAGTGCCATAGGAGCTCCAGCCCTGTCGGTGCCTCTGGAGCTTCCCTTTTCAGCAGCTGACGGTTTTGCAGCTATCATTGTGCGTTAACTTGGTTGTTCCACCATTGAGACGATCAGTTTTCTGCCAGGTTGACACAGCACTGCAGCTTATCTGTCAATGCGATCGAATATTGGAGGGCTTGCGCTTTTTCTGAGCATTTGCATCTCTGGCATTACATCATGGACCATACAGCGACGAGAAGAGAACGAGGCACATCAGCTGCAGCAGGAGAGGCAGAGCGATCAGAGACTCCAGCGCCGAGTCTTGACATTGCATACCTGGTTTACATCGTACAACTTGTGCAGTTCCCACTGTGGGCTTTGGTTGACTCGGGCATCAGTTGCTACTTCCGTCAACATGAGCACAGTGCAGAAACGAGAACTGAAGTCTTCGATCAAATCCAGAGCGAGGTGCAGGGTCGTGATGCAAGGCATGTGCTTGAAGTCTTCTGTCACTTCTGTATGCTTCTGGACGGCGAATATCGAACTGCCTATCTCGAAGAAGTGTATTCCTTGCTCCTGCCAGCAATTGACACCGAAATTGCGCAACTTGAAGCACGGATGCAGCCTGATCATCTTGCGCAGCTTGAAGTGCACCAGCAGTCGGCCGCAACTTCGGGCCCCTTCGAGGTTATCACTGTATCAGATTCAGACGAACCGGCCCCTGGGGCCTCTGCTGCAGATGCCGCCTCGGAAGCTGAGTCCGATGCCACGGTGCTTTATTTTGAGGCTGACTAGCATGACTGAGCCAACATCCTTTGTGCAGCGGCCCCATGTACAAGCACAACATTGTGACAGCATAGCAGCGCGTGAGCGCGCACTTCCAGACGGACAGCGCTTTAATGCATTGTGCACGGCCAGAGTTTGGATGTGCGTTCCATTCGGCAGACGTAGAGGACTGATCCTTGTCATGCACACATGTATTGGTCTCATTCGACTGCTTTGGTTTGCTTGCTTTGGCTTGTTCCGGTCGTATCATCGGAAACCAGAGAAGCGCAATCAGCCCAGGCACGCCGCTAAGCACTACCCGAATCACCCCCTTGATGCCAACACCCCACCATCAGCAGACAACAGCAGGAGTCGCCTCGGTCCCAAATCCGAGGATAGCAGAAGACGCAGGCCTTACATCGGTTTTGCAGCGCACACATGGCTCATGATGATTTGCATCGCGCTGACTTGCGTCACACCTGCTATGAGTGCGAGGGTTGCTGCCGATTCCACTCCGGCAGCTGCAGTCCGAGAACAGCTGGATCCAAGTAGGCAGTCGCATCAGGCGGCGAAGCCATGTGGGACATCAGACATTAGAACCCAGCCAGTCTTTACTCAAGCCAGGAAACGAGCCTACAAGCGCGCGATGGTTCGTGCGCAGACCCAGGGAGTAACCAGGTATAGAGGACGTACCCTTAGTTTGCAGCAATTGGCCGGCATGCAAGGTCGAGAAGAGACAGGGGCGGCTACTTCACAGACAAGGCGTCGCTCTTCACTTGACACGCATGGCACAGATGTTTGCTTACTTAGCTGGAATGTAGGGGGTCTGTCTAGCCCCATTCTTGATGAACTCCTCATTTGGTTATCCCTCCCCCAGCATCGCAATATCAAGATCATCTTGCTTCAGGAAACTAGGTGGCAGTTTAGCTCTGAATGGGAGAACGACAATTGGTTCATTGTGCATTCGGGACACAGTAAACAGAAAGGGTCAGGGGTTATGACGCTTATATCCAAGGATTTGTGCAGTGCAGAGGACATACGAACGAGTGAAGTTGTCCCAGGCCGGGTACTTCATACGAGAATCCCGGCTCCGGGAGGTGCCAGCCGCCTTGATGTTGTAAATGTGTATCAGCACGCCTGGGATCAGCGAGCAGACGCTGCGGAACTTCGGCGCAAACGTGCCAGGATCCTCGACAGGGTCGACTTTTGCCTTCAGCAGGTTCCGTGGCGTAACGTCTGTGTTTGTGCCGGTGATCACCTTCGAACATCAGGAGCATCGCACTCAACTCGACTACATTTTTGTCCGGAGGCATCAGGTTACGAATCGCATGCGACAATGCAAGCCCCTACAGGCGTTCCCGGTTACAGCTTGGCGGCAGTCGGGCCTGCATAGGCCATTGGCTGTTGTTCTTGATTATCGGTGGCAGCCCAAAGCCCGCACACATGTCAGTCGGCGTGTGGACACAGATGCTTTGGCACACGCGGTCCAGTGGCACACGCCCCAGCTGCATGCGTTCCAAGATGCAGTAAGGCAACAATTGCATACTCAAGTGATCACGAGCACACTGGACCTCCACCAGGTACTCTATGAGAGCTGTGTGCAATTCTTTCCGGCGGTTCCGGCTAGGCGGGTGTACGCTCACCAAACCGATGAAGTACAGCAGATTGTGCGTAGCAGGTGGAGGCACTTGCAATTGGGCAAGTTGTACCGGCAACAGGCGGCAACCCACCTTTCCAGTGCATGGCGGGCTTGGTACCACTTTGCTAGATTTCGCGCATTGCGCCGTGAAGCGAATCGCAGTTCGAGGCAGGCTCGCAAGCAGCGCTTTGAGCATCTCTTGATCGAAGCTGAGAGGTTTGCGTCGCAGAATAACACCCATAAGCTGTATGCAATCATTCGACAACTTGCACCCAAACAACCATTTCGCAGGGTGAAGATCTACGGCACCGATGGTGCAATCCTGAGTCGGGTAGATGAAGCCGATAGACTCCTTGAGCACTTTCAGAACATTTTCCAAGGTAGCCAGGATCAATGGGAACATGCATTCAATGAATGCACAGCCCCTCCATCTGTTGCGGATATTGGCTGGGCTCTTGGGCAGATTCCTCTTCGAAAGGCGGTGCCGAAACACTTCGCACTAGGTGCGGCGTGGCGTGCCACTGCAGGCATCCTAGCACCGTACGTGCATAAGACAGTGCAGTCCATTTGGAATGGAGCCCCCGTTCCTCAGCACTGGAAAGACGGGTGGCTCCTCCTTATGCGCAAACCGCAGAAACCAGGCCGCAGCCCTGGGGATTTCCGCCCTCTGTGTCTACAAGACCCTTGTGGAAAAGCTGTGATCAAACTGTTAGCCTGCAGCATCCGCCACAAGGTGCAGGAGTACGCATACCGTTGCCCGCAACACGCTTACTTGCCGCAGAGATCAACAGAGGGTGCCCTGTTGAGTGTTTTTGCTAGATGTCGACAGAGTAGGCAGCTCACCCAGCAAGCCGGGAACAGCATCTTTGCGCGCAGAAGTGGGCACACTTCTGCGCCGTACTCTGGAGGCTACATTTTGTCGCTTGACATGTCAATGGCATTCGACGCTGTGCCCAGAAGTCTTGTGAGAGATTCCTTGCTGGCTGCAGGGGTTGGGGATCACGAAGTACACATCATTATGGAATGGCTCACCGGCTCTACATACCATCTTCAGCATGCACACATCAATCTACGCATAGTGACTGAGCGTGGCATCAGGCAAGGATGTGTTTTGTCCCCGCTGATCTGGACATGCTTCACTTGCTATGTTGCCTACCAACTGGAGCCGATCATCCCTCTCACTGACCTTCAAATCTACGCCGACGATTTTCTCTTGAGCAAAATTTTTCACACGAAGCAGCAGTTCCTTGATGCTTTGCAGATCGTACCCAAATTCCTTTCAAAACTTGCTTCATTCGGGTTGCGAGTGAATGTGAACAAAACTGCCATGCTCAGTCGGATGGCACACCACGAAGGTCGCAGGTTGTTGAACCAACACATGCACACAAACAGCAAGGGCACCTACATTAGTTGGCTGAGTGATAAACCTTTGCATGTGCCAGTCCGCCGGTCACACGTGTACTTGGGCTGTGTGATCTCCTTGTATGACTTTGAGAGTCTCACGGTGCAGCATCGCATTGAACCTGCCAAGACACAGTTCTCCAGGTTACGCAGTGTGTTGACGTCCTCCCGATGCCTGGGCCTGAGAAGACGCGCTCAAATTTGGCGCGCGTGCATTTGGTCGACTTTGGTGTACGGCTGGACCTGTTGTGGCTGTTCTGGGTATGTCTTGTCAAAGGCGATGGGACTTGTGAACACGCAGCTCCGTGCCATTGCAAAATCGCCGAGGCATATAACGCAAACCACAAATCAGGAAGTGTACAACCTTCTCAGTCTTCAAGATCCTGTTGTGCTCCTTAAGCAGGCGGTGGACAATCTCCGGCAACGCCTGGGCCTTGCTGCAGCCACGCCAGACCTTATCATGCAAAACCCGGAAATGCTTGCGCAGGCCACTTGGGCACGTGAGCAGCTGACTGACGCAGTCACAGGGTGCTGCCGACTTGAGCGCATCGTGCCTACTGAAGGGGTTGCCTGCCCTGAGTGTGGTGTTTACTTCGATTGCGAAACCTCCATGCGTAAACATAAATCCCGTAAGCACCCTGATACCGCGCCTGCCCAACCGATTAACATAAGCACCCTGTCCCGCCAAGACTTTTGCATTGATGGAATGCCGATATGCAGGGGCTGTCACCGGCACTTCCATCATTTCCAGACCTTATTGAGGCATGTGGCCAATGATAGATGTCCGGCCCTACGTGCACTTCTGCGTTCAAAAGCCCAGACACTGCAAACTGATGGGAGCGTGCCCACAGCTGGTGCAACAATTGTGCATGATGAAAGCAGCGTGACACCACCGCCACCACCATCACCACCAACACCACCACCACCAAAGCCAATGCCTGAACCCGAACCTGTTGCTCAAAGAGGGCAGCTTCTTTGTGACATTGCACATGGAGGCGTTCAGACGCTACTTGATCGGATACGCAACGTTCCGGACCTTAGGGGCGAACTCATGTCACGATGCTGTCTCTGTAGGCAATGGTTTTCTGATCCTAGACTCCTAGACATATCAAGTATCACTTGCAAAAGTCACATAAAGCCATCTTTGACGATTGCCAAGAGCTTGCTTTGGCCGACTGCCGGGGACTTGTCGGTGCCATCCTTACTCCATGTAAGTTTTGTGAGGAGCCGTTCACGAGGAAGTCAAGGCATGTTGTTGGCTGCCCGGTCTTGTTTCAGGCTGCCTTCTCTTGCAGAGCATATGACCGAGCTCACCAAGGAGGGTGTTACATCTCTGTTCGCGGCAGTGCTACCAGCAGTCAGCATGCTCGAGGGCGGAGCGGGAGCACAGGGGTCTCAAAACAAGAATCCCAGACCCCCAGCGACACCCTTGACAGGGCAGGCGCTGGTGCAGGGACCGAAGGACAACAAGAAGCCAGAGAGACCAGCAAAGTTCCAGAAAGGCCAGGGCAAAGGCAAGAACAAATCAAAAAGGCAGCGAGAGACATCAGAGGCTTCTTCGGAGCGAGATCCAGAACAATCGCTGATCCCGCTGATAGCCAAGCTATGCTTGAGGCACGAGGACTCAATCAACATTCTTCAGGCGGATCGAGCATACACGATGATCTTCAAGACCACAGGCGGGGAGACCATGTTGTCGACAGTCAACGATCTTGCAATGCGATGGAAGGAACTTCAGGCTGCAGGGAAGACCGACTGTCCCAAGCGCATGGCTCTCTTCAAAGGCATCCTCTTAGAACTCCTCACGCGTGCCAAAGCAGTGCTAACTGTGGAGGAAAAGGTGCAGCTGCTCATTCAATACAATTGGATTGTCAAGCAGGACGGACGGGAGCCATGCCATTGGTCTGGAGTGTGGCTCAGCAGAAGGAGATCGTGTGTCCAGATGTGGGACCGCTCCCACGATTTTCGTTTTTCAAACGATTTGGTTTGCTAGCCCTCAAAGCCCGGAAGGCAAGTTTTTCGTGTTCAACACATGCCTTTTTCCTTTGCGCATGCTTGGACGTGGCGGTGTTGAATTTCGCTTTCGTTTGCCTTTTTGGTTCAAGTTCCGTTCCTGGTCAAAATTTTTCATTGTGAGCCTCGAGATTCGACGTGAGTGCGCTCTTCCTGGGCGCCACTCCGTCACACGGACACGTGAAGTGTAGAGGTTCACTACAGGCTTCGCTGCTAAGAGTTCCGTAGCGGGTGCGGGGCTCTACATGGGCGACGGGTGAAAAATTTTGACCAGGAACGGAACTTGAACCAAAAAGGCAAACGAAAGCGAAATTCAACACCGCCACGCCGCCACGTCCAAGCATGCGCAAAGGAAAAAGGCATGTGTTGAACACGAAAAACTTGCCTTCCGGGCTTTGAGGGCTAGCAAACCAAATCGTTTGAAAAACGAAAATCGTTTGAAGCCCTCTTAGTCCGTATACGTTCAAGTTCCCAGTCAAGAAATATAATGTGAAATATCCATCCAATAGATATTCCAAAATGGGAGCAGACGGAATCGAAATATAATTCCATTCCGAAAGATAGAGAAATGTGCACGCACTCAAAGGACATGTTTTCTCGAAAGGAAATGCCGAGTCAACGATCGACCAACCCGACGAGACCCCCAGCCAATGCAGCAAACGTTCAAAGCCCCGTCCCACCGTGGAGAGCAAGCTCCAAAGGGAAAGGGGAAACGCACTGGTCAGGGGGAAGGGTATAAAAGGGTCGAAAGCCAAGTAAAGATCGTTTCGTGACCCGGACAGGGGAAAAGACCCGAAATAGATCGAGAAACATGTCATGAAGTGCAGGACACATTCGCTGGTTTTCACTCGGATGCAAAACCTGCTGTCAGAGCTAACCTGAGGCTCGAGACAATGCCAAGTCCAGCGAGCGAAGTCGACGTTCGATGTCAGCATTGAGATTGACAAGAGCGTCCAGACGTTGTTCATGATAGCGTAGGCAGCGAACATTCGCCAAAGGCGAGCGCAGCAGGCGAGCTGCGGTGTTCTCTTCGACCGCCGTAAACACGAATGAAAAATGGTCATCCTCGCCACGTGGGCGAACCTCGTTGAGCTGGCCCTGCAAGGCATAGATCGCATCCCAGAGTGCAGCCAAGCTGGAATTGCGCAGGCTCGCAACTTCAGCACGTAGCATCAGCACCTCCGCACGAAGGAGATCACACTGGAGACACGGCGGGGGACAGGCCCCCAACGCTCCAAGATCAGCCTCCCGCAGAACCGGCCCCGAAAATGGAGACGACTCTGGAGCAGCGCCGGACAGACGGGAAGAAGATTCCTCCGAGTGGCCCGACATGTTAGTGCCATGCAAGAAGACCCTGGATACTGTAAGCAAAAGACTGCGGAAGGCAAGCGAGGCCGGCAGCAGTCATACATCACAGATTTAAGGACGGACTCCGTCAAGCCGAAGCTCAAAGTCCGCATCAGAGTGCAAGAAGGAGCCGGCAACCAGTAACACGGCCGGGGCGGCACGCATGATCGACGTCAGCAAGCGTGCTGAAGATCATCCGGTCGCACATCTCCCACACGTGCACGGCATGGCAAAAGAGCAGCTTTCTGCAATAAGGCTCCAGACAACACAGAGAAGCGTACCGCGATGTATTTTCGCCGCTGGCGAACAAGCCTGCAAACAAGTGGAAGTGATAATAAACATCGCACTCAGGGACTACTCATCCAAGTCTTGAAAGGAGGCGGCCACGAGGCCGAAGCGGGTTCAAGAAAGAGCCGCTGCTCAAGAAGCCATTGCAAAGGCGGATGCACCCGGTCACCCAGGGGCAATGGTGCAATGTCGTTTGGCGTAAGCCTGCTGAGCGCATCTGCAAGTTCATCGCGATACCCAGGTACATGCTCGACCTCAGCTTGTACACCAGACCACGCCTGAAAAGCAAGGAACTTCTTGACAATCTCGCTCATGGACAGCACCGAGGAAAGGCCCTTGGAGGCACAGGCCTCTGCACCGGAGTTGTCCGAACGAAGGCAAGCCCGACATAGTCCACGATTGGAAGGCGAAGACACACCAAAGCAGCAGTAATTGAGCCAGGAGTTCCAACGCCGAAATATGCGCCTGGAGGGGCGGAGGGAACCACGAAGTGAGAGCAGCCCACTCCTGACTGTCTTTTCTAATTCTAATGGAAAACCAGACAGTGCGACCACTGGGCCACATGGCGTAGCCTCCTAACCCAGACACCTCCGCATCGGCAAGCATCCATCATGCGTGCGTGAATGGGTTTTATTTTCCGCCGAAAGTGTAGACAAAGTTTGTCGAAAAAGGAAAACAGTGTTTTCACTTGTGTGTGTGAGTTACACTAGACAAACTTTGCCGTGCAGCTTTCGGCTTGAAGTTGGATCTGTGATCCAAAAGTTTTTATAGAGTAGCTTGTAGTGCTCCGCAGCAGTGGGGGTCGTCAGCGACGACCTTCCACTCCCTTTGATATAACTGTCAGTGACAGTTATGGTTGACCATGCGGCTGAGTCGCCAGAGGCGCCGTACCCTAGGAGGGACGGTGAGGAAAACAAGCTGGCAGCGCCACAATGCTTGCAACGAGTGCGACAGTGTCGCTCTTGTCTTCGGTTTTTGCAGTGCAATCCGATATTCGTGCTAGAACAGGCCATGCGTGAAGAAATGGCCCAGCAGGAGATAAGTTATCTCCTCTGGGCTCTCAGTTGTGCCATGCGGGTTGATCCTGCGGTCGTCAGCGACGACCACGAGGCCCTCAATCGACCAGGGGAGGGGGAATCCAAAGTTTGGCCCCCCTTCTATACCCCTTTGTGCAGATGCAGGGGGAACAACCAGACACTTCAGGCAGTGCCTACCCCATGCACCGTTATACTATGTCGCAGCGCGACGTCCCTATGCGGCCAGCGGCCACACCTGGCTGGCCGTATACCGCCCTTTTCGACTGGCCCCCCAGTGGGGAGGAAGACAATGTACCCAAGCTCTAGTGGAGACTTAATTGGGTGGATGCCCTAGAGGGCCACGTGGCTACCAAGGTTGAAGCCAGCGGCTTCCAGTGGCACCCAGAGGGTAAAGGCAAAGGCAAGGGTGGTTGGGTCAAGATTCTCCCTGCGGAGAAGAAAAAGAAGAAGACGCACAAGACTGCCAGCGGCAGTACTGACCCTACTGCCTCGTCCAGCACCGCTCTGCCGACAGCGTCGGCATCAGCCACGGACCCTCCCTTGCCGGCGCCAGCGGCCGCCCCACAGGTAAGCCTGTGTCCGCCACAACAAGCTGCGCGCCCTCCGCCGAACCTGCCGGAGTCGCACCGCCAGCGGCGGAGCCTGTCATTGAGGTCATTGACACTGACAGTGAGCAGAACTCGGGAGACTCCGAGGTTTCTTTGGCTAGTAGCCAAGCCGCAACGGCAGTGCCGTTCGCGCCAAACGCAAACACTGTGGTCGTGCCCAGACCACAGCGTCGAAGTCGCCAGCGGGGCTGGCAGTTTCAGCCCGGCGAGGACCCCCAGAACAATGACTGGCGCAACCTGGGGTCAGCGACCGATAACAGGTACCCCGGCTTGCGTGCGCTAGTAGCACACGCAAAGCGGGTCTCGCCGCACCTGCACGTCACAGACGTGCACGAATGGCCCTACTGGGCAACCCCAGACTCAGAGAGATGGGAGAAATACCCAGAGAGGCGCGGCGACCTCATGTGCTGCATGCCCTGCGCGCAGCAGGGCTGCATTTCTCAGGGCATGGCGATTTGTGGGCGACACTGCTCAGTGGGCAGGAGCCCCCACAACCATCATGAATGCGAAAACTGCTATCGCGGGGGCCGGGGTCAGCGACCCAGAAACCGCGGCGTCAGGGGCGGCCGCCGTTAGGCGCTCAGTGCAGCGCGTAGCTGCTGGCCTCTCAGAGAGTTGCCCCCTGTTGGTGCAGCGCACCCCTTTTTGGTACGTACCGCCGACAGTTCGGTAGCCTCCGCAGGGCTGGCGTCTCCGAGGTAGTTGGAACGTCGCCCACAGAGGCGGGCCGACAGCATGCTCTCAATGGCGGCAAAAGTTCCTGCCGCTAGTTTGCGTCACAGTCGTGTGTCACGCGAGCCTGGTAGGTCTCTTCAGCTGTGTCAGCTTCTTAAACCGTGTCGGTTCTCAAGCAGTGCTTTCTTTCCGCAGCCTTTTCAGCTTAGTAAGTCCCCTCGTGCCCCAAACTCCCTCGCTTTCAGCGGAAGCCTGATCCTGCCGTCAGCGATGGCGAATCCTTCCAATGAGCAGCTGCTGCAGGCGCTCAGCGCAGTGCCAGAGGCCCAGAGGGCCGCCCTCTACGAAGCAGCCGTCACCCTATCAGAGATAAGGGACGTGGTGGTGAACGCGGCGGAGGCAGCGGAACTCGCCGGTTGGACAAAGCCCGCCAGTGGCGGCACAGAAGCCAACGCCGTTGCGCTGCAGCGAGTTTTGCTCGGCTACGAGCCCCCAGTGGTGCCGGCCAACACCGAGCCACCAGTGGCGGCTCGTGGCGTTTCTTCCGATGGCCACCGCAGCGCGGCAGCCGCTTGGGATGCCGACGAAGACGACCGGGGCTCCCGCTCGGAAGAGTCGGAGTCCGAGAGCGACTCACCGCCGCCGCCAGTGCAGCGGCCTCCTCCTCTAGAGGGGAAAGTTCCCCGCAGGTCCTCGAGCCCGGCAGTGCCGGCTCCCGCAAGGACCCAGGCGCCAGATCTGAAGCGGCCTCCCCCACCGCCAGTGGCACGTCGTGGGGAGAGCTCTCGCCCGCGGCCTTGCCAGCAGCCCCCGCGCAACAACCCTGCCGCTGTCGCAGGCACCCGGGCCAGCGGCCCGGACACAGATGATCACGATGATCAAGATGATCATGAGGAGCAGCCGCCAGAGGCGGAGCTGAAGCGTGTCTTCGCATGTTCAATCTGCGACAATGAGCAGATGAACATTTGGAACGATGCTTCGTCAGAGTTCGTGTGCAGTGCATGCGGCGAGCTCCACGCTTTCAAGGCAGCAGTGCATGCCTACGATCAGCCCAGCGCCAGTGGCGCGGTGGGGCAATTTTCTCACGACCGCCGCACTAAGGCCTGGCAGTGTCCAGAATGCGGCGTGATGCATTGCACACGCTGCGCCAAGCGTTTCTCCTGTCCGGGCACTGTCCCGCGGACAGACGGCAAGCTTGAGTACAAGGGCGAGCGCCGCCCTACTAGGGGGCCGCCCGAGTCCCTTCGGTTGACCTTGGAGCGCGAGGCAGCCACCGGCCTGTCTGCGGATCGCAGAAGGCAGGTGCAGCGCACCCAGCCCAGAGACTCGCACCGCGAGGTTTTTAAAAAGAACACCGCAGGTTGCGCGTGCACACAGACCTTGTAGGGCTGCAGTTTGTTCTTTCCTAGCAAGATTCACCCAAGTTTTCCATGACCTCGTAGGTCCTCTGGATGTTGCACATTGGTGCAGTGCCACCATGGTCCGGCAGACAATACTGCAGTGCGTGGTCGCCGCAGCCTTTTAAGCCTCACTTCCCTCTCTGCCTCTCTCTCTCTCTCCTCTCCTCCCTCAGGACTGCCCGGGGAGGGTGCGGGTCGCAGCGCGTCGCTTGAGTCCTCTGTTATAGAGTCAGTGAGCTTCGAAATCTGTGCTAGTAGCCCCGTTCCTGCAAGTTGCTTTTCCCACAGCCGTTGGCTTGAGCAGTGCTCTTTTTCCTTGTGGCAAGGATGCTGCCCCGGGGCAGCGCCCCGGAGAGTGATTTCAACGACCAGGTTAGTAACCTCTGGTCGTCAATACCACGCAGAGCTGGTGCTCGTCAGCCGTGGGAATCAGCCTCATGGTTCGCGCATAATGCGAGCTGGCCCTGGGACCTGTCAGTGACACGTCCCGCTTCTGTGGGCCCCGTGCCAGTGCTGCACGAGTCCAGCCTGATGCTCAAGCGGAAAGCTTCCGCCAGCATCCAGTAGCGGAAGAGATGGCTTTCGCACTTAAGGTGTGTTCCCGTCGTACAGCGTACGAAGGCGATCGCCGTGACAGCGCTGTTTTCAAGCTCACGGCGTTGGTCAAAGCCTGGCCAGACGCCTTCGAAATCGTCTCACAGTGTGCCGACGAGATCGGTCGCGTCGACCTGGACGAGCTCGACTTCAGCATTGAGGCAGCGCGCAGTTACAAGGCTACCAACACAGTGGTGCGTCGCCTTAACTCTCTCAGCGGTTTTGTCCAGTGGGCAAACATGCAGTCCCCAGCGGTGGAGTGGAGCCCTTCCCAGTGTCTGAGCGTGCCACCTGGCGATACATCCAGTGGATGATGCGAAATGGGAAAGGGGCTAGCAGCCCCTCGAGCTTGTGATTCAGAGTCTGAACTGGTGCTCGGGAGTCCTGGGCCTGTCCTTCGAGTCGGAGGTGACCAGCTCCCGTATCGTGGGCCTTTGTAAGAGCACTGAGGCCAGTGCGCCTCCGCCAAAAAGGGCGCCTGCTCTTAAGGCCTCAGAGGCTCAGAGGTGGCCACTCTGGAGCGCATCGCGCTGTCTGGGTCCATCTACGACAGTGTCGTGTCTGGGGGCTTGTTGTTCATGCTTTTTGCATGCGCCCGCGCCAGCGACGCGGCTCGGGTTGTTTCCTTCTCCGTCGAGCTCCCGGAGAACCCCTGCGCCACAGTGTGGATGCAGGCGAACGTGCAGAAAGCGAAAACCGCCATCGGGGCTAGAAGCCGCCTGCTGCTACCGCTGGTAGCCCCAGTGGTTTTCTTCGAAGAGTCGTGGGTGAGCCAGTGGCTTGCCAATCGCGAAAAACTGGGCCTGAGCTCCAGCGGAGAAATCCCGCTTGGGTCAGTGATCCCCGCCTTTACCTCAGATGGTGATCTAGCCGATCGCCCGATGAACTCACAAGAAATAACGTCCTGGCTACGCAGCGCGCTGTCCAACGCCCGGTGCGAAGGCGCAGAGCGCCTCAGCAGTCACAGTCTCAAGGCGACGTGCCTCACCTGGGCTTCACAAGCCGGCGTAAACCTGGACCTCCGCAGGCTCCTTGCCCACCACGTGCAAGCACTGAGACGTACAGCCGTAACGTGCTCATCCCCGCAGCGCGGGCTCTGGAAGAGGTTCTTATCGCCATCAGAGATGGCGACTTTCTTCCTGACCAGCCCCTCGGGAAACAGTTTGCGCTGCCTAGCAGTCAGCTCAACCTGAGGCGAGAGAACCTTAGCAAGGCCTCTCACAGGAAAACCTCCTCGGGCTCAGCACCCCCAGTGGGGGTGGAAGCCCTAAAGGTCTCGCAACAACAGGAGCTCAGTGACACGGAAGACAGTGCCAGTGACACTGACCGAGAAGACGAGTTCGTCGCCGAGCCCGAGGTCGAGGAGAATCCTCGCCTTCAACGGGAGGTGCAGTGCACTCTCCCAGAATGGGCCTCTTCTTGGTGTCATCTTGCCAGTGGCAAGCTGCACGCGAGCCGCGGTGAGAACGCGAAGAGGCTTCTCTGCGGCCGCTGCTTGAACGAAAAGTATATGAGCTGCGAAGTTCGCAGCCTCGTGCCAGGCCGACCGCACTGCAAGACTTGCCATGGAGCAGCAAGTCTTTTGATGCAGAGTGAAAAAGAGAGCGAGAGCGTCAGCCGGTCTGTCCTAGTAGGTTCTTGCAGTCTGCACAGTGTTTGCTTTCTCTGTCTCTCTTTCATTGTCATCTGCCCTGCAGGACGATGGCGAACCTCGTCGACAGTGTCGCAGAATTTTCGAGCAGAGCTCAACAACTCCTAGGAGACGCCGAGTCGGCGAAGCTCTTTGCGGCAGACATCCGCACTTTCGGAACGTTAGCGTACAGCGTCGCTGACCAACCAGACCGCATCAGCGATGCGAAGTTTGAAGAACTTCTTAAGAAGGTTTTCGCGGCGGCAGAGCCGTCCTTGGGCACAAAGGCCGCAGCGCGGCGTCTGGCCTTGGAAAGCCTGACCTTCAGTATCCAGGATCTGAAGATGAGAGTCGAGGGTGACAGCGTCACCCCCAAGAGCTTGCCCATGCACGAGCGCGAGGAGCGCCGAGCCGCGCAAGTCGCGCGCCTCAGGGGCGTCGTCATCGAAGGTGACTACGACCCCGCGCACAGCCTTGTCGACAAAGCCGCGCTCATGCTGCAGGACGGCATCGTTCGTTACATCCCACCGTCGCAGTGCGTCAGTCGGGATGCTGAGATCGCCTCAGTGAGGCGTGACAAGGACTTCCTCTCCCTAGAGTCTGGGGAGATCACAGTCAAGAAAAAGGAGCACAGCGTGCACGTCGAGATCGGCAATGAGCTGAAGCTCACGCAGGCCCTGACGCGCAGGGGCCTCGCGCTCGACAGAGTCGGCGTGCTGGACTTTACGATCCACGAGAGACTCGTGCGACAGTTCTTCGTCCTGAACCGGCCAGCGCCGCCGGGGATGGAACGTGGCAACAGCTGGCACGTAGTACGCGCCGACAAAGAACTGTGGACGCTGCTCGCGCGAGAGTGTCGCAAGGGTTGCAAACCGGACAAGGATGGTAAGAGGCCACTAGATTCTCTAGTAGAGAACATGTGGTCCGATCCTATCGTGACGCTGCACCTCCTCCCCTCGCCAGTGGCGGACCGGGGTCGCAAGGGCAAGGGCCGCGGTTTCACGCGCGGCGAGGAAGACCGCAGTCGTAGCACGACCGGCAAAGGCAAGAAAGGCGGCAAGAAAGGCCGCGGAAAGGGCAAGGGCAAGCGGCACGAGAGCGCAGACCGCTCTAGGCCGCCGAGCATGCCAAAAGAGCTTCGCCACTTGAACAGCGTTTCTAAGTCGGGCAAGCGTCTGTGTTACGGTTTCAACCTGCAGTGCGGGTGCGACCTTGAGACCTCCGGCTCCCCTAAGCAGTGCGACAGGCGACAGGGGGTTGCACCAATGCATGAGCTGTGGCAGCTCCGAGCACGGAGCAGCGGAATGCCCCAAAGACGCTGGGGCCGCCTGACTAGGCCCCTCTGCTCCAGGCGCGGCAGAGCCGCAGCGGGTCTCGGCCAGTGAGCCCGACGCTCCTCCCTCAGCAGCGCAGCGCGCGCCTGCTACAGCGCCATGCGCAGGGCAGAGCCCTGACCTTCCCACTGCGGCACAGCCGTTGCAACTGCCTGCAAAGAGTAAGCCAGGGAGTGCCGCTGCAGTGCCGCCGACTCGAGCAAAGCTCGCGGCAGACACCAGCCCCCCGATGCTCTTGCTGTCTGAACAGCAGAGCGTGCCTGCAGATCACGCCTTGGGCACTGCGTCCCCTGAGCCTGCTCAGCGAGCGGCTCCCCGTCCACCACTTTTCGTGGAAGTTTTCTGCGGCCTCGGTCGCCTTAGTAAGCCGGCCGTCGAGAAAGGTTTCTCGAACGTTGCAGTGGATCACAAGACTATATAGGCCAAAGGCATCAAGGTCTTGCAGCTCGACCTCTGTACACAGCTAGTTCGAAACTTGCTGAGAGCAGTGCTCTCACACGAAGACCTGCGATGGGTCCACTGGGCCCCGCCGTGCGGCACCTCGGGGCGCCATGCTGGCACTCGTTCCGATGGCTGAATGTGTGCGTAGCTGTACACAGTCGCTTGTTACATGTAACACACGTGTAACATGTAGTGACCGGGTCCAAATGTTCTTGTGCCACTTGCGCGCAAGGTGGAGACCGCAACTCTCGCCCGCGTTTTCAAAGTCAAAAGTCACCTCCGGACTTGGGTCCCGCACAGCCTTTGAGTCTGCGCCCAACCACGCCAAGCCCTCCTCTGAGGGTGCCGATTGCAGTTCATGGAAGCAGGATGATCTTGTTTCGGCGAGCGTTCTTAAACCTGCAATCCAGTGGGACACCGTTTTGAGTATTAGGCCTCCTCGCTGGGAAAGCGCAGTCCGTGTGCCCGGAATCATCTCCAATCTTCAATCTTACTGCGGAGTCTGCGGGAAGTGGATAGCAGAGAAAAAGGGGATGAAGCTTTGGACTTCACACTATCCGCTGGTGCTCCATTGGTGCAAACACTGGGCCAAGTCGGCCCAATCGCCTTGTCAGATCTGCGGGATCAAAGTAGTGGATCATCGTCAACATGCCTGCACGGTCATGGTGCAAGCTGCCCTTTTGGAACTCTGTTTGCCAGGCGGACGCGGACGGCCAACTACGCTCTCTTTTCGGCCTGATGCCGGCGCTACAGGCTCAACAGGCTCAGGAGACCGGCAACAGCATGGACGTGGACAGAACATCCACCAAACGGAAGGATCCAGCAACGAACACAACACGCCAAGGCTCGCAGAAGGGCAAAGGCAAAGGGGGGCGCGGCAAGTACGGGAGGGGAGGCCATGCCTCCCACCAGAAGCCATCGGGGGATTCAGAAGACTCTTCGGACTTGCGCAGTCTGATCCAGCACATGGGGCGAATGGTACTGCAGCAAGCGGAAGCGACCAACCGCATTTGCTTGGACTCGGGGTTCCTGCTTGTGCTTCAGACACGGCCCCATCCAGGCAGTGTGACGCGGGCCCTATGCCAGGTGGGCGATGCTTGGAAGCTGAAGGCCAAAGAGGCTCCGACAACTCTTACAATGTCGCTGAAGATGGCGATACTCGAATGTCTCTTTCGGGAATTGATTGCTCGGGCGAATATGACCATGAATACACCCGAAGCCAAGACAGAGGCCCAAAGATTGGGTCTTCTCAAGGAGGACAGTTGGACATATCGTCAATGGAACCCGGCCAAAAGCGAGAATCAGACCACAATGAGCAAGCCTGTCTCCCATCAGGAGTTCTGTCAGGGGGTCGAGGACTTTCTGGCTCACATCCAGAAGTGCGATGGTCTCACCAGGTTCAAGGCCCTGCAGGAGCTTACCCCCGTATACCGCCCTTTTTGACTGGCCCCCCAGTGGGGAGGAAGACAATGTACCCAAGCTCCAGTGGAGACTCAATTGGGTGGATGCCCTAGAGGGCCACGTGGCTGCTAAGGTTGAAGCCAGCGGCTTCCAATGGCACCCAGAGGGTAAGGGCAAAGGCAAGGGTGGTTGGGTCAAGATTCTCCCTTCGGAGAGAAAAAGACTCACAAGACTGCCAGCGGCAGTACTGACCCTACCGCCTCGTCCAGCACTGCTCTGCCGACAGCGTCGGCATCAGCCTCGGACCCTCCCTTGCCGCCGCCAGCAGCCGCCCCTGCTAAGCCTGTTTCGGCCACAACAGGCAGCCCGCCCTTTGCCGAAGCTGCCGGCGTCGCCCCGCCAGCGGCGGAGCCCGTCATTGAAGTCATTGACACTGACAGTGATCAGAACTCGGGAGACTCCGAGGTGTCCTTGGCTAGCAGCCAGGCTGCGACGGCAGTGCCGTTCGCGCCGAACGCGAACACTGTGGTCGTGTCCAGACCGCAGCGTCGTAATCGCCAGCGAGGCTGGCAGTTTCAGCCCGGGGAGGACCCCAAAAAATAATGACTGGCGTAACCTTGGGTCAGCGACCGACAGCAGGTACCCCGGCCTGCGTGCGCTAGTAGTAGCGCACGCCAAAAGGGTCTCGCCGCACCTGCACGTCACAGACGTGCACGAATGGCCCTACTGGGCAACCCCAGACTCAGAGAGATGGGAGAAATACCCAGAGAGGCGTGGCGACCTCATGTGTTGCATGCCTTGCGCGCAGCAGGGCTGTATCTCCCAGGGCATGGCGATTTGTGGGCGGCACTGCTCAGTGGGCAGGAGCCCCCGCAATCATCACGAATGCGAAAACTGCTATCGCGGGGGCCGGGGTCAGCGACCCAGAAACCGCGGCATCAGGGGCGGCCGCCGTTAGGCGCTCAGTGCAGCGCGTAGCTGCTGGCCTCTCAGCGAGTCGCCCCCTGTTGGTGCAGTGCACCTCTTTTTGGTACGTGCCGCCGACAGCTCGGTAGCCTCTACAGGGCTGGCGTCTCCGAGGTAGTTGGAACGTCGCCCACAGCGGCGGGCCGACGGCATGCTTTGAATGGCGGCAAAAGATCGCCGCTAGTGCGCTTCAGTCGTGTGTCACGCGAGCCTGGTAGGTCTCTTCAGCTGTGTCAGCTTCTTAAACCGTGTCGGTTCTCAAGCAGTGCTTTCTTTCCGCAGCCTTTTCAGCTTAGTAAGTCACCCCCCGTGCCCAAAACAACCCCGCTTTCAGCGGAAGCCTCTTTCTGCCATCAGAGATGGCGAACCCTACAAATGAGCAGATGCTGCAGGCGCTCAGCGCAGTGCCGGAGGCCCAGAGGGCCGCCCTCTACGAAGCAGCCGTCTCCCTATCAGAGATAGGGGACGTGGTAGTGAATGCGGCAGAGGCAGCGGAACTCGCTGGTTGGACGAAGCCCGCCAGTGGCGGCACAGAGGCCAACGCAGTCGCGCTGCAGCGACTCTTGCTCGGCTACGAGCCCCCAGTGGTGCCGGCCAACACCGAGCCACCAGTGGCGGCACGTGGTGTCTCTTCCGACGGCCACCGCAGCGCGGCGGCCAGTTTGCCTCTGACGACGGCTGCAGCGCAGGCCTCGCAACACCGCTCTCCGACCAGTCCCGCTGAGGAAGCGGGGTCTGGCATCAAGGAAGAACCGCTTCCAGCGGAAGCTCCCCCGGCAGCGCTGGACGTGGAGGAGCCCAGCGGGCGGCGGGATGCAACTCGGAAGAGTCGGAGTCAGAGAGCGACTCCCCGCCGCCGCCAGCGCAGCGGCATCCTCCTCTTGAGGGCAAGGTCGCTCGCAAGTCCTCGAGCCCGGCAGTGCCGGCTCCCGCGAGGACCCAGGCGCCAGCGGCGCCCGCAAAGGCAGCCGCTCCGCGCCATCTCAAGCGGCCCCCCCACCGCCAGTGGCACGTCGTGGGGAGAGCTCTCGCCCGCGTCCCTGCCAGCAGGCCCCGCGCAACAACCCTGCTGCCGTCGCCGGCACCCGGGCCAGCGGCCCGGCAACAGATGATCACCCTGATCAAGATGATCAGGAGGAGCAGCCGCCAGAGGCGGAGCTGAAGCGTGTCTTTGCATGTTCAGTCTGCGACAACGAGCAGATGAACATCTGGAACGACCCCTCTTCAGAGTTCGTGTGCAGTGCATGCGGCGAGCTTCATGCTTTCAAGGCAGCAGTGCATGCCTATGAACAGCCCAGCGCCAGTGGCGCGGTGGGGCAATTTACCCACGATCGCCGCAGCAAGGCCTGGCAGTGTCCAGAATGCGGCGTGATGCATTGCACACGCTGCGCCAAGCAATACTCCTGCCCAGGCACTGTCCCGCGGACAGACGGCAAGCTCGAGTACACGGGCGATCGCCGCCCTACAAAAGGGGGCCGCCCGAGTCCCTTCGGTTGACCTTGGAGCGCGAGGCAGCCGAAGCCCGTGAGCGCGAGCACCGCGAACGGGAGGCCCGCCGCAGAGACGGCAAGGGCAAGGGCAAAGGCAAGGACCAGCGGTCCCGCCGTGACGACGAGGACCGGGACCAGTGGTCCCGTGGTCGCTGGTCTTGGGACCACGACCGGCGCTGGAACTACCGTAGCTGGTAGAGACGCCAGCGGCGTGCCCCAGCGCCATCCGAACAGTGTTCGGATACAGTTTTGAAGGGCCAGTGGCCCTTTCGTCTGCGCCCGTTTCACACAGGTGCAGAGCACAGTAGTGCCGGCACAGTCCGGCCACAAGAGCCTCCCGCTGCTCACCGGCCTGTCTGCGGATCGCAGAAGGCAGGTGCAGCGCACCTTCACAAACGGGCTCAGCCCAGACACTCGCACCGCGAGGTCGGAAAAAGAACACCGCAGGTTGCGCGTGCACACAGACCTTGTAGGGCTGCAGTTTGTTTTGCCTAGTAGGATTCAATGCAGTTTTCCAAGACCTGGTAGGTCCTCTGGAGGTCGCACCTAGGTGCAGTGCCACCAGCGTGGCCGTGAGTACTCCAGTGCGTGATCGCCGCAGCCTTTTAAGCCTCACTTCCCTCCCAGCCTCTCTCTCCCTCCTCTCCTCCCTCAGGACTGCCCGGGGAGGGTGCGGGTCGCAGCGCGTCGCTTGAGTTGAGCCTTACTGAGTCAGTGCGCTTGTATATGTGTGCTGGTAGCCCCTTCCTTGCAAGTTGCCTCTACAACAGCCGTTGGCTTGAGCAGTGCTCCTCTTCCTTGTGTCAAGGATGCTGCCCAGGGGCAGCGCCCCGGAGGGCGACTTCAACGACCAGGTTAGTAACCTCTGGTCGTCAATACCACGCAGAGCCGGTGCTCGTCAGCCGTGGGAATCAGCCTCATGGTTTGCGCATAATGCGAGCTGGCCCTGGGAGCTGTCAGCGACACGCCCCACTTCTGTGGGTCCCGTGCCAGTGCTGCACGAGTCCAGCCTGATGCTCAAGCGGAAAGCTTCCGCTAGCATCCAGCCGCTAGTAGCGGAAGAGATGGCTTTCGCACTTAAGGTGTGCTCCCGTCGTACAGCGTACGAAGGCGACCGCCGCGACAGCGCGGTTTTCAAGCTCACGGCGTTAGTAAAAGCATGGCCAGACGCCTTCGAGATCGTCTCACAGTGTGCCGACGAGGTTGGTCGCGTCGACCTTGACGAGCTCGACTTCAGCATTGAGGCAGCGCTCAGCTACAAGGCTACCAACACAGTCGTACGCCGCCTCAACTCTCTCAGCAATTTTGTCCAGTGGGCAAACACGCAATCTCCAGTGGTGGTGCCCATTCCCAGTGTCTGAGCGCGCCACTTGGCGCTTCATCCAGTGGATGATGCGCAATGGGAAAGGGGCTAGCAGCCCCTCTAGCTTGATTCAGAGCCTGAACTGGTGCTCGGGAGTCTTCGGTCTGTCCTTCGAGTCGGAGGTGACCAGCTCCCGTATCGTGGGCCTTTGTAAAAGCACGGAAGCCAGCGCTCCTCCGCCGAGACGGGCTCCTGCCCTTAAGGTCTCAGAGGTGGCCACTCTAGAGCGCATCGCGCTGTCTGGCTCCATGTACGACAGTGTCGTGTCTGGGGGCTTGTTGTTCATGCTCTTTGCATGTGCCCGCGCCAGCGACGCGGCTCGAGTTGTCTCTTTCTCCGTCGAGCTCCCAGAGGACCCCTGCGCCACAGTGTGGATGCAGGCAAGCGCGCAGAAGGCGAAAACCGCCGTCGGGGCTAGAAGCCGCCTGCTGCTACCGCTGGTAGCCCCGGTGGTTTTCTTCGAAGAGTCGTGGGTGAGCCAGTGGCTCGCCAATCGAGAAAAACTGGGTCTCAGCTCCAGCGGAGAAATCCCGCTCGGGTCAGTGATCCCTGCCTTCACATCAGATGGAGATCTAGCCGATCGCCCGATGAATTCTCAAGAAATAACCTCCTGGCTACGCAGCGCGCTGTCCAACGCTCGATGCGAAGGCGCAGAGCGCCTCAGCAGTCACAGTCTCAAGGCGACGTGCCTCACCTGGGCCTCGCAAGCCGGCGTCAACCTGGACCTGCGCAGACTCCTCGCCCACCATGTACACGACAGTGCTCGGAGCACTGAGACGTACAGCCGCCACGTGCTCATTCCTGCAGCGCGGGCTCTGGAAGAGGTTCTTATCGCCATCAGAGATGGCGACTTTCTTCCCGACCAGCCCCTCGGGAAACAGTTCGCGCTGCCTAGCAGTCAGCTTAACCTGAGGCGAGAGAACCTTAGCAAGGCCTCTCACAGGAACACCTCTTCGGGCTCAGCACCCCCAGTGGGGGTGGAAGCCCTAAAGGTCTCGCAACAACAGGAGCTCAGCGACACGGAAGACAGTGCCAGTGACACTGATAGAGAAGACGAGTTCGTCGCCGAGCCCGAGGTCGAGGAGAATCCTCGCCTTAAAAGGGAGGTGCAGTGCACTCTCCCAGAATGGGCCTCTTCGTGGTGTCATCTTGCCAGTGGCAAGCTGCACGCGAGCCGCGGCGAGAACGCCAAGAGGCTTCTTTGCGGTCGCTGCTTGAATGACATAAAGTATATGAGCTGCGAAGTTCGCAACCTCGCACCAGGCCGACCGCACTGCAAGACTTGCTGGAGCAGCAAGTCTTTCGATGCAGAGTGAAAAAGAGAGCGAAAGCATGAGCCTGTCTGTCCTAGTAGGGTCCTGCAGTCTGCACAGTGTCTCTGTCTCTCTCTCTTTTTCATCTTCGCTTGCCCTGCAGGACGATGGCGAACCTCGTCGACAGTGTCGCGGAATTCTCGAGCAGAGCTCAACAACTCCTAGGAGACGCCGAGTCGGCGAAGCTCTTTGCGGCAGACATCCGCACCTTCGGCACGTTAGCGTACAGCGTCGCTGACCAACCCGACCGCATCAGCGATGCGAAGTTTGAAGAACTTCTCAAGAAGGTCTTCAAGGCGACAGAGCCGTCTTTGGGCACTAAGGCCGCAGCGCGGCGCCTGGCCTTCGAAAGCCTGACCTTCAGTATCCAGGATCTGAAGATGAGGGTAGAGGGTGACAGCGTCACCCCCAAGAGCCTGCCCATGCACGAGCGCGAGGAGCGCCGGGCCGCGCAAGTCGCGCGCCTCCGGGGCGTCGTCATCGAAGGTGACTACGACCCCGCGCACAGCCTCGTGGACAAAGCCGCGCTCATGCTGCAGGACGGCATCGTTCGTTACATCCCACCGTCGCAGTGCGTCAGTCGGGATGCCGAGATCGCCTCAGTGAGGCGTGACAAGGACTTCCTCTCCCTAGAGTCTGGGGAGATCACAGTAAAGAAAAAGGAGCACAGCGTGCATGTCGAGATCGGCAATGAGGTAAAGCTCACGCAGGCGCTCATGCGCAGGGGCCTCGCGCTCGACAGAGTCGGCGTGTTGGATTTCACGATTCACGAGAGACTCGTGCGACAGTTCTTCTCCGTCCTGAACCGGCCAGCGCCGCCGGGGATGGAACGCGGCAACAGTTGGCACGTAGTACGCGCCGACAAAGAACTGTGGACGCTGCTCGCGCGAGAGTGTCGCAAGGGTTGTAAACCGGACAAGGATGGTAAGAGGCCACTAGATTCTCTAGTAGAGAACATGTGGTCCGATCCTATCGTTACGCTGCACCTCCTCCCCTCGCCAGTGGCAGACCCGGGGTCGCAAGGGCAAGGGCCGCAGCTTTACGCGCAGCGAAGAAGACCGCAGTCGTAGCACGACCGGCAAAGGCAAGAAAGGCGGCAAGAAAGGCCGCGGAAAGGGCAAGGGTAAGCGGCACGAGAGCGCAGAGCGCTCCAGGCCGCCGAGCATGCCAAAGGAGCTTCGCCACTTGAACAGCGTTTCCAAGTCGGGCAAGCGCTTGTGTTACGGTTTCAACCTGCAGTGCGGGTGCGACCTTGAGACCTCCTCCCCCAAGCAGTGCGATAGGGGGTTGCATCAGTGCATGAGCTGTGGCAGCTCCGAACACGGAGCCGCTGAATGCCCCAAGGACGCAGGGGCCGCCTGACTAGGCCCCTCTGCCCTGAGCGCGGCAGAGCCGCAACAGCCCTTGGCCACTGAGCCCGCAGCTCCTCGCCCAGCAGCGCTGGGCCCTCCTGCCACCGCGGCACGCGCAGGGCAGAGCCCTGACCCTTCTACCGCGGCACTGTCGTTGTACCCGCCTGCAACAAGTAAGCCAGGAAGTGCCACAGCAGCGCCGTCACCTGAAGCAGGGTTCGCGGCAGACGCCGACCCCCCAGCACTTCTGTTGTCTGAACAGCACAGCGTGCCGGCAGACAATGCTCTGGGCACTTTTCCCCCTGAGCCTGCTCCGCGAGCGGCTCCCCGTCCGCCACTGTTCGTGGAAGTTTTCTGCGGCCTCGGTCGCCTTAGTAAGGCGGCCATCGAGAAAGGTTTCTCGAACGTTGCAGTGGATCACAAGACCAAGGCCAGAGGCATCAAAGTCTTGCAGCTCGACCTTTGTACGCAGCTAGGTCGCAACTTACTGAGAGCAGTGCTCTCACACCAAGACTTGCGATGGGTCCACTGGGCCCCGCCGTGCGGCACTTTTTTTTTTTTTAGCAGAATGAGGAGCTTTACACGGTGGCATGTCGTCGCATTCAGCTGGATGATCCTACTACTACTATGACCACTGTTCTTCACTGGCTATATATACTGGCCACGTATGGTACCTTGGTCTGATGCCTCTACAGCTGTTTCTTTGACTGCATGGCCTTTACAGTCTGGTGGGCCATGCTATCTATCAGCTTCCGATCCACTGCTCTTCAATCTTCTGTATGGTGCCTCTGATTTCGATGGTGTTGCTTCATCAACGGTCTTTCTACAGCATGGGACTTCTTTGTACATGTACATACGGTCGAGTAGTCCAGTCCGTCTGGTTAGACCAATGCCATGTGTGCAAAGGTCTAGTAGTCCAGTTCGTCTGGTTAGACCACGATGTATATACGATCGAGTAGTCCAGTTCGTGTGGTTAGATCGATGCCATGTGTACAAAGGTCTAGTAGTCCAGTGCGTCTGGTCAGACCGATGTGTATATACGATCGAGTAGTCCAGCACGTCTGATTAGATCGATGACTTGTGCTCTGTCTCACCTTTGTTAATGCTGACGTTGGTTTTTAAAACCACTCCTGCAGTGTTTGCCCACATGTGGCTAGCCCGGTGGGATTCACTGCTTTTGCTCACTTTGAGCCGATGCCACTGTGCATTGTAGCGTAGCGCGAGACTGCTGGACAGTTTGCGTCATACAAAGTACAAGAGTACACTTTTAGCAGAGCTAGAGAGATTCCCAGGCCGGGAGCGCCGGGCCCTTTGCGCAGTGAATCACGCCCAGCGGGCCTTAAAGGCCTCCGCGGAGCAGACGCAGCACGAGTTCGCAGCGCGAACAGCCTAGTTGCCTTCATGGCACAGTGTTGCCACTCCCTATCTCAGCGAGGCGTTTGCTGGTCCATAGAAAATCCAGCTCGCAGTCTCCTCTGGAGGATGCCCTGCCTCAGAGAGGCCTTGCAGTCAGCCCACAGAGTGGAGTTTGACGCGTGCATGTTCGGAAGCATGCGCCGCAAGCGTACTGCAATCCTCTCAAACCTGGATTGGTTCTCCGGTCTAAGCAGGGACTGCGACGGAGGCCACAAACATCTGCCCTGGGGCAGAGCCTCAGTGGATGGTTCCACAGTGTGGTCTACCTCTTTGGAAAGCGCTTACACCACTCAGCTGAGCTCGGTATGGGTCTCCCTGGCAGCAGACCAATGCGCAGCAGCGCTCCAGGCAGCGCCTCTCAGCCGCAAGCGTCTGCGACGCCTGCGCTACGAGCCAGACTTCAGTGACAAAGTCACTCTCCAAGGCCCCGCAGCGCGGTGCTTTCGAGGCTGGAAGACTCCCCAGAAGCTACCACAATCGTGGTCTTGCTTCCCAAAAGGCTCTAGGCTCATCCAGTGGATCGAAGCCTCCCAGAAAGCAATCGTCGCCATCCCGCTGCAGCCACTGCACTGGGTGCGCAGAGCGCATCTCATAGATCACCCGGCCAGGGACATTGAGGCAGTACCTCTGTCTCTCAAGCGCGCCATCTCTGCCGAAGTGCATGAAGACACTGTCCTGCTGGCCAAGCGCCGCACATTGGCATCCATGCAGATCTCGAGAACTTGCACAGAGTGTCAAGCCCTCGAGGCCGGGGCACGTTCTTCGATTGACGCTCAGGTGAACAGCGTCACCAAGCCTAGGCAGACAGTGGCTTTAGCAAAGCTTCTGAGTGAAATCGACTTCCCAGACAGGACATTGGCCAAGCAGGTGCGGGAGGGCTTTCCCCTGCTTGGCTGGATACAACCCAGTGGGCTGTGGCCAGTGCAGATCCTGCCTCCTTCTCTAGATGAGAAATCAATACTGGAAAACGCCCATAGTATAGGCATGCGGGGCATTCGCAGCGCGCTGCGCCCCTCGCAGGACGGGGTCTCGGACAAGGTCTGGGAAAGCACAATAGAGGAAGGCCAGCAGGGCTGGCTCTCTTTGGCCAGCAAAACTGCACGAGACGATAGTATCGTCTCGCTTTGGCGTTGTGCAAAAGGGCAAAGTGCGCCCTATTGATAACTTTAAGAGCAGCTTTATCAACAGCTGCTGCGGGACTACAGAGAAGGTCCAAGTCGACAGCATCGACGAGCTCCTCGCCGTGTGCCTCGAGTGGCTGCGCCAGGGTGTGCCTGCAGAGCAGGCCCACCGCATCGTAGGTAGGACCTGGGACCTCAAGAGTGCCTACAAGCAGCTTGCAGTGCAGGCTGCACACAAGAAATTTGCGTGCATCGTCATGGTGGACCCACAGAGTGGGAAGGTTAAAATCGCCCACCTACACAGCATGCCTTTCGGCGCAGTGGCCGCCGTGCACGCCTTCCTCCGCTGCAGCGAAGCGCTGAAAGCCATCGGCCGCGAGAAGCTTGCTTTGGTGATGACGAGCTTCTTTGATGACTTCACAGTTCTTACGCGCAGCGCGCACTCGAAGCTCGTCACTTTTTGGCAGTGTCCAACCTTTTTAACAAGCTGGGCTGGCAAGTGGCCACAGAGCCCAAGAAGAACGCCGACTTCAGCGAAGTCTTCGACGTGCTAGGCGTGCGAGTCGACTTGTCTAAGCAGCACCTTGGAGAAATCTCCGTTAGCAACAAGCCGACCCGTGCAGCAGAGCTGGGGATGGTCCTCAGCGAGGCCCTCACCCGCGGCAGCATGTCCCCCCTGGAAGCGCAGAGCCTGCGCGGCAGGCTCATCTTTGCTGAGCAGCAAGCCTGGGGCCGCAACACCCGCGTGGCAGTGATCTGCGTCGGCGACGTCCTTGGGGATGGACCAGAGCAAGTCCCCCTCACCGAGCAGCAGTGCCAAGCCATGACGTTCCTGCTGCAACGAGTCGTGCACGGACCGCCTAGGACAGTGTCCATCCATGCGCGCAGGAAGGTGCACCTGTACATCGACGGGGCCTGTGAGTGGGAGACCCCGCGACTGGTGCCCAAGTGTGGCCTCGGAGCAGTGCTCATTGGAGAAGGCATCGCCTTCACCTGGGGGTTGCAGATCAGCAGCCAGGTTGCAGCCCAGTGGGTTGCCAGGGCACAAAAACAGCAGTTGGTCTATGAGTGCGAGCTGTTGCCCTATTTGCTTAGCCTTCAGCTGTGGGCAAAGCATATAGCAGGCAGTGACCTGTTCGTCTGGATAGACAACGACGCAGCGCGTACTTCCTTGCACAAAGCCTTCACACGGAAGGTAGAAGGCGCAGCGATAGTCTCGCAAGCGGTGGATTTTGAAGAGTCCCTGCAGTGCAGGGCTGCTTTCTTCCGAGTCCCGACAGACAGCAACATCGCTGATGGCCCCAGCAGAGACTGGTGGGAAGAGACTCAGAGGCTAGGCGCAGCGCGCCAATACCTGCCGCCCAACGCAGTGCCGTTGGCTTTGTCACTCGGCGCGGACTGAATGGGGGGTGAGTAAGGCTTCGAGTGCCTTCAAGGGGGGTGAACCAGTCGTTCGCCTTACCATCGACCAGCGGTCGAGTTTTTCCGTCAAGATGCCAGTGGCATCGTTTCTTCAGTGCCCGAAGATCGGGCCCGAACTGACCCCCCATGTCCGCTAGGAGAAAAAAGAGAGAGTGCTTTGCACAGGGTTCCTCTGCAGCGCAGTTAGGGTTTCCCAAACGCGCGCTAACGGAAGTTTCGTTGGAAAATAAGCATCCATCATGCGTGCGTGAATGGGTTTTATTTTCCGCCGAAAGTGTAGACAAAGTTTGTCGAAAAAGGAAAACAGTGTTTTCACTTGTGTGTGAGTGACACTAGACAAGCTTTGCCGTGCAGCTTTCGGCTTGAAGTTGGATCTGTGATCCAAAAAGTTTTTATCCCACCCACCACGCCCTGTATAGTATGCGGGGAATGGGACACCGCACAGTCAGCAGAGCTGCCAGGAGCAGCGCTCCTATGCTATCTCTAGCAGAGATGCGTCAGCACAGAGTGCTTTTTGTACATAGGCCGTAGGCCGTCAAGAATACAGAGTAGCAACTGGTAGCTGCAGTGACCCAGTAGGTCAACGCATGTTTCACCTTATTCTCCCGTTGTACGGGTTGTTCCCTTGTAGGGGTCCTAAAGGGGGGTGAACCAGTCGTTCGCCTTACCATCGACCAGCGGTCGAGTTTTTCCGTCAAGATGCCAGTGGCATCGTTTCTTCAGTGCCCGAAGATCGGGCCCGAACTGACCCCCCATGTCCGCTAGGAGAAAAAGAGAGAGTGCTTTGCACAGGGTTCCTCTGCAGCGCAGTTAGGGTTTCCCAAACGCGCGCTAACGGAAGTTTCGTTGGAAAATAAAGGCACTCTTCTGCTGCCGACTGGTCCAGGGGATTCGCAGTGGGATGCTTACTTCATTCAAGCTCTGATTCTCCACGAGGGTGATACGCCCGTGCGAGGACACTATCGTGCTGCACTGGTGTCTCACACTGCAGGGGCTGTGCAAGTGTGTGACGATAACCGCGTGCCTCGGCTGGCTGTTCCTGCGGACAAAATCTTCGAGAAAGTGTACGTGCTGCTTCTTTCCAGGTGTGCCATCTCTTCCGAGGTCCCCAGAGATACGTGATTGTGGTGTGTATTCATGGTCCTCACCATGAAAAAAAAACCCTCGCTCTTTCACTTGCTCTGGTTGTGACGATGCTTCTGCTGCAGCCTTGTTCCCTCGCGGGGGGGCGAGCGGAGGCCTCTGCCTCTGAGTCTGGCTCCTGGCATGCTCTATCAGCTCTTTCAGCCAAAGTGGTTATGGAGTTATTGCATGGTGTGTATTCTTTCAGGTGTAGCGCCGCTGAGTGCTACCATACAGCTGGTGTACGTGGCTCTACGCCCTCTTGCTTTACGTCCGGCTCCTGGCATGCTTCCCAGGCTACTTCACAGCTTGGAAGTTGACTCAATGGATGGTGTATTCTCAGGTGTGCCACTGCAGTGTACTCTTCATATTGTGGACGTGGATCTACGCCCTTACAGCCTGCGCCTTGTCTTCCTGTGCAGCTCGCGGTTACACCCTGCCACAGTTGCATTCATTTCTGTCTTTACGAGCGATTGCATGCTGCCCAGCCTGTGACCCGCTTTGCTTTACCTATCTGACGGCAGATGCTCACAGCATGTCAATGTTCATTTAGCTCCATCCGACAGTCTTGCTTCTTTGCAGCGGTTCTTCAGGCGTGCAATTAAAGCTTCCTTTCTGTGGGCTCTTTGTTTGACTTAAAAGGCGGCAACGTGCTGCCTTGTTCTTTGCCTTCGCTATGGAGCCTCTATGGTCACCGGCCTGCCCCGAAGAGCCAATGCCTGGTGACAGACGACCGCCTCTACCACGGCGCAGGCCAGTACGGCAGGAAGCTGACCCTGAGCCGGAGTCGTATTAGGCCCCAATGGTCTCCCCTACCGCGACGCAGACCTGGCGCACCTCTGGCTGCTGGCACGTCTGCCGGAGGCTCTTCCAGTCCCGGTTTGGACGCTGGGTTAGGCGCTGGTCTTGGAGTCAGCCGACGCGGATCACTCAAGCAGGTGAACCTATGCGTTCTGAGGACTCCGGATGGCCGAGCTCCAGACAGGGCTGATGCTATTGACGGGGCTGGACGGGATACCCGGGCTGTTTCAGACACCGCTGGTTATGTACCTATGACAACAGGTTCACAACGGGCAACGGTGCCTTCAACGGATGGAGCAAATGATGTGCCGGTCACCTCTGCAGGGCCACCGACCACTGTGGCTCCAGAACATGCTGGAGGTCGCCCCGCTCTGGCTCTTGCTGTTGAGACCAAGGGTGGCCAAAGGAAGCGCACCGATCGGAAACGCCGGAAAAGGTCGGCTCGGGCTGACTCAAGTGACTCCCTGGCGAATCCAGACCCCGATCGTTACATCCGCCTTCTGTCAGCGGATGGTCGATATGGTCAACTTATGGCACGGCGGGATTCGGTCACCCCGACACGGGAGAAAGCATCGCGCTCTCGATCCCTTTCGGCTACCAGACGGCGGAATGATGACCAACGACGGAGTGCAGCCACAAGCAGTCGAAGTGGTGTGGCGGCCAACTCGCAAGATGCCGAGGCTTCCACCACGACCGGATCAGCCACTGCTACTTCGTCCTCTACCGCTACATCTGCTTTGACTATGGCTCAGGCAGTGCGGCTACAACAGGCTCGTCGTGAGTTTCAGGGCAGAGCTGCTACGGTGGTGAGCAGACAACTGCTCAAGGTCGAGCAGGCGCCGGATCTCGATCCGGCCATTGCGGCGTACGTTGAGCAGGTCAAGGACTGCATCCGTCAGGATGCGCTTTGCATCCACGCGGTCAACTACTTGGCAAAGTTGCTCAAGCGTGCAACGAAGGAGCAGGTGCCACTCTCGGACATGAGGGAACATGTGTACCAATTGAATCGAGAGGAGGCTGCGCTTGGATCATTTCGCCTCTATGATCCGCCAATCATAGACGGCCGCCCACCTGGACGTCCTCCTGCTTCTGAAGCTACCGTGGCTACACCTGCCCATAGCTCCCCTCCTGCTGCTGAGGTTTCTGCTGATGCCAGTATTGCAACTACACAATCCGAACAAATGGCCAAAAACGTGGCCTTCTTACAGCAGTTGCAAACCTCCGCCAAAAGTCGTCGGCAAGCAGTGGTACAAAAGGCCAAGACTTTGCAAGCCGCTGGTGTAGCAGCTGGCGATGGTTCGGCGGCGGCTCAGGGGCCTACCTCCTCCTCGGCTAGTGTACCGAAAGGCTCAATTGGACGGGCTTTGGTGGCTCGGGATACAAATTTGGCCAGTGCAGAGCAAAGGCAGGCCTTTGGAGCATATCTACGAGGGACGATGGTTCGCAGGGCCGAGGTCCGCGAGAGGAATGCCATGCGGGTTCACGACAAGGTGCCTTTGCCTGCAGCGCCATCAGCGGTGCCTGATCCCGGGGCTCCTGACGCAAGCTCCTCCTCGTCTATGGAACTACGCTGAGTTGCTATGCTTTCTACGCGCGCCAGCCGGACAGGGCTTTATGGCATGGAATGGGGAAAGTCAATCCTCCCGCTTTGGGAGCTTCTGTACAGATGGTTGCAACCCCATCACAACCGTTTGCATGGCATTGCAAAATAACGCCATCTCGTGTTGCGCTTCTGCCTCCCGCATACCAGTGCTGTTACGTAAAGTCCTTTGCTTGTAGTACTGCAACTGGATCTATCACATGAACTGCTCAGGTCTGTCACCGGCACTGCTCTGCACTACTGGAGAGGTGCACTCTGCGTTGGGGTGTAATGGCGGTGGAGTGCCCATTTCCGGCTGATGTGTACGTTGATGCCCTCGAAAGCTACTTGCTTCTCGCCTGTCTGAGGAATCTGGATGTCAGGACGACTGGTTGCATGCTTCCCTCCAGCAGTTTGTGCAGCCGGAATGATCTGATTTACTATGCGCGTACAGTTTTGTCTGACGAGCTTTATGGGTGCTTCATTCGGTATGTGACTCAGCTCAGTGAGGTGCTCCCCAGTTACCCAGGTTGTGTACTGCCACAGTCCATTGCGCTTACGGGGGCCGGTCATAGCAAGGCGGAGATTTTAGCAGCTTCCTTTCTGGAGGTTGGCACATCCTCCATTTGGGAGGCTGTGAGGCAGGTAATACACCACTTGCCCTTTGAGATGCCGCGTCATAAGGCCATGGCAGCTCGGACCAACGCACGGAGCTTTACTGTGGGAATCTATGCTCGTCATCAATTGGTGGGACTTTGCAAGTCCACCTTCACGCATTCCAATGTTTGCAGACTTCTATGTGCCTATGTGGAGCATTTGTGTGGTTCCTTCAGGTGGACGACGATTGCGGTTCACAAGAACTACTCCGCGCCTGTTCACCGGGATTCTGCCAATGGTGCGAGCATGAGCCTTCTTTCCATGGTGAGTACCACCGACCAGGGTGGTATGTGGATTGAGCAGGCGGGCGGTACACATTTTCAGGAGGTTCAGGACGGCATGTGTGGTGGTTGCTTCTTTCAGTTGCAAGATCAGTTTCTTCTCTTTCCTGCTCATTCCTCTTGGCATGCTACGCAGGAATGGGGGCCCTTTGATCGGTACACTATTGTGGCATATACTGTTCGGAATTGGCCTCGTTTGTCGCCGGCCATGCAACGATCGATTGCTACTATGGGCTTCCGCGTACCTGCGCACACAGGGCCGCACATACAATCTCCTCCTGCTTTACCTACGGTTCTGATTGATCCTGACATTTGATGACTGCGAGGGTTATGTATGCTGGGAGGCTCACGCTCATCACTGGAGCCTATTACGGGACCTGAATGATTGCGTTTTGTATGCACTACTCGATTCTGGCTCCGGGATATTGGTGCAACCGTGGTATCCTGGGATCCTTCATTATGTAGTGATGATGCCCACAATCTTTGCTCATGCTGTGAGGCCTTTACGCATGCCAAGGTTTACGGCGTGTGGCCATGTGCACCGGGGTAGCTGTGAGGCCTTTACGCATGCCAGGCTTTGCGGCATGTGGCCATGCGGACCGGGATAGGCTATAGGTCGCCGTGTAGCTTCGCTTTTTGACTGTAGTTTGCCAGCAGATAAGCTTCTGCTGCTTACGAATGAGTAGATTCCGCTAGTTCCTCTCTGCACTGCTGCGATGAGCAGCCGAGTAGCAAGTGTCTACTTGAATGTGCCACGCGAGACACTGGACTTGTCTGCGTTTCAAAGTCAAAGTCACCTTTAGCAGAAAGCATCTGGGGCTCAAATTTGTTTGTAGGTGAGTGGAGTGTGGTGCTGTGGAACGGGGCTCTGGGCCTTAATAGGTTCCGAACAGGTCTCCCTCGACGCTTTGTAGTTTTGCGCCATAGGCCAGGACTTGCATTCTGCGTTGGTGAGCCTGTGCCTTTTTGTTAAACATTCTGCCAGGAACAGTAACACAGCTAGTGCAGTACAGTTAATGTACAGGAACAGCCGTCACGCACACGCGACGTGCAGGCTCGAGACCCCAGGACACACCGTGCCCAGGAACAAAAGTGTCCGACAGTCTTTGTGGGTAGGAACCCTTAGTGAAGCCCGTTCTTTAACATGGTAGCGGAGCTGCCTCCAGGAACCTCCTTGGCAGCGATGATGCTACTCGTAGCCATAGGAACCATGATGCTCGGCGCCATGGCAGTTTGCCTCGTTGCCGGATGGAAGCAGATGCGCGCAAATGAGCAGATCACCAAGAAGACGGAGACAGTGCTCAACATGCCCACGCTCAGGATCGCAGTCCGTTCAGGAACAAAGTACCACCGCAGAGGTTGTGGACACCTTCGCAACCACAACGTGACAGCAGGAAACGCGCGAGACTTTGACGCTTGCAGCGATTGCTACCCCGACCGAGTGTTGGTGGAAGAGAGAGAGAAAAGGAACATGAAGTGCTACGGTTTGGCAGCATGTATGGTGCTGCTGGTTGGTTTCGCACTGGGAAGCCTCGCAACTTTGTGCGGGATGATCTTGGTCCCAGGAGCAAGAAGTATGGCGGTGAGACCGTGGCAGGCCCTTGGCAACAACGTGGAGACCAAGGAAGAACTTGCCCTTGGAGACGCCTTACCCTCCAAGGATGTGAGCCGTGGGAGAAAGGAACTCACTTACGTAGAGAGTGACGAGAGCGAGCTCATGGCAGTGTGGTCGAGCAGAAGGAAGCCCAATACGCACCGGAACCGCTACAGGAACTACGACGTGTACGGCGAGTACTACCAGCAAGGCTACAACGAGTGCAGCGTGAACCCCGACGGCACCAACGTGAACACGATCAGGAACACAAACGCGTACACGATTAAGGACTATGTGGAGATAGGAAAAGTCATGGTACCGTACGCTTTGTTGTGCATGAACCAAGTGATGAACGAGCTCTACAGCGTCGTTAGCGTGACCGGCGAGTACTACACGGAAGAGAACAGGAACGGCAACCAGAACACCGAGAACCAGGAGAGTGAGAGCCTTGAGTCAGGCTACGCCCCTAGGTACCTAGTAAAACAACAGCGAGAAGTACTGAGGAAATTTGTACAGGAACATGTTCACAGTTTCGTAGAAAAGCTAGCAACTGTAGGAAAGAAGTTTCACGACGTCGTGCATGTGATAGTTCAGGAAGTCATTTCCAACAGAGTTGTATTTCAAGGAATTCGCATAGCAGTGTTCTTAGGAACCCCAATGGGACTGATTACTTGGATCACCCTGTCGTACTATTCTAGTGTGTTTTTCGCAAGAGCAAGCAACCGCTCAAAGCACCAAAGGAAGACAAGAGGAGAAAGGAGAGCACAAGCAGTGTGCAGGAAACAGTGCAAGTCGCTACTTTTAGCAGCACTAGTGTACAGCAACCTTGAAACAGCAAAAGGAATGGAGGATGCATTGAAGGCACTTGCCGAGATCAATGCACAGACCTTACAAGGAATACAAACACTAGCAGAGGAGATCAGGAACTCAGCAGCTTCAGGAAGTCAGAGAGAAGCAGGACTTACACAAGCATTCCAGGAAACCCTGACAGCAGTTCAGGAACAGCAGAAGACAGCGCAAACAGCGTTGGCAGACGCCCACACGAACGCAGCAACGACACTTGAGGAGATAGGAGCATCTCTGGAGAAAGCAGTAAAGGAACAAAGAAAGCCTGGAGAAGTGGAGTTGCACAAGCTGATTAAAAGCCCCGAAGCATTTTCCCCAGGAACATGGCAAGAAGAGAAGAGTGGATGGACAGAGTTCAGGAACAGGATGCGGATCTGGCTTGGAGCAGTGGATTCCAACATGGTGAAGATCATGGACATCGCCGAAAGGAACTTAAAAGATGATAAGCAAGTGAAGATGGCTGAGATGTCTGCAGAAGCAAAGGAAACAAGCAGACGCCTGTATAGTGTTCTTTGTTCATACACTAAAGGAAGGCCGTACCGAGTTGTAAAGCATGTAGCTGAGGAGAACGGTATGGAAGCTTACCGTATGCTACTCAAGGAATATCAACCAACGAATCGTGCGAGATCGTTGGAGTTGTTTCACAACATTCTCAACTACAAATTCGCTCACAACAAAGGAATTGCTGAGAATATCCTCGAATATGAGGAACACATCGAGAAGTACGAGAAGGCTACTGGAGAAAAGGTACAGGAGAATTTGAAAGTATCTACTCTTATTCAAGGTATGAAACCTGACGTGAAAAGGCACTTGTTGCTCAACATGGATGAGAAGACACAGTACAATACTCTTCGTCAGTACCTTGTGAACTATGAGTCAACCGAGCGTTGGACTAACTCTTTGGCAGCCCAGCAAGGAACACCTCACCGAACCACAACAGACTTGATCGACAAAGGTGATGACCATGGTGGTCTTGCAGCAATGGATATCAACCAAGCATGGTACAAAGGAAAGAAAGGCTATGGCAAAGGTTATGTTCACCATAAAGGCAAAGGTAAAGGAAAAGGCAAGAAAGGTGGAAAGGACTTTGGAAAAGGTTACGGCTTTGACAGCAAAGGCAAAGGTAAAGGTAAAGGTTTCGGAGGTTTTGGCAAAGGCAGAGGTCGAGGCAACTGGAAAGGCCGAGGTAGAGGTTTCAGAGGTTACAAAGGAAAAGGCAAAGGTCGAGGAAGAGGTTTCTTCAGACACAAAGGAAAAGGTAAAGGCAAAGCCCAAGCAGCTACAGGAGTGTGTCACTACTGTCATAAGTATGGACATTTCGAAGCACAGTGCAGACAGAAGATGCGTGACATGGGTTACCAGGCCAGGAACGTTGACCTTGAAAACCAGAGCGAGCAAGCGAGCACTACAGGTACTTCTACTCAGGCCCCTTCGTCAGCCAACAAGACCTCAACAAGCCAAAGCCAAGCAAGCCAAGGAACCCAAAGACCAGTGATTAGGATGGTCTCCATGTACCACATGGGAGACGAGCCCACAAGCTTTCCGGAGGAATTCGCGCTGAGTGAGAACTCTGAAGAGATAGAGATTGAGTACTTCGGAAGAGTTTTGCGGGTTGTTGGTGAAGAAGTTCAGGAAGAGAGGAGTGAGACAGAAGAGTTTTGGATTGGTGATGAAGATGATGAGTTTCAGGACTGTGATGAGGTGAGTGATGATGCATGGTTGCAATGGCATCTAGCAGGAACTCCGATAGGAACTCAGGATCGTGGATACTACTTTGAGTGTCCCAATGGATGTCATGAAACACCGTGGCACCCAAACATGCAGGAATGTGAGAACGGATGTCACCATCCTCCTAGAAGGAACAGAGTGGAGAGAACAGCACCCTCAAGGACCATCACCAGGTTTGCGCGTGCAGCAAGGAACGCGAGAACTCGAGAAATCGAGGTCGTGCTGGATTCAGGAGCCGACATTTCGTTGGCACCGATGTGGATGAAGAAGTATGGAAGAAAGGCACCCAACACTACCAAGGTAGTTTTGCGAGATGCACAAGGATCTCGGATCAAGGTTTCAGACCAAAGGATCATTGAGGTTGAGTTTCGGGATGTTCAAGGAAACATTGTGAAGGTTGAAGAAGTGTTCTTGATTTCATCGGTTGTGCACCCTCTTTTGGCAGTAGGTAAACTGTTGAAGAAAGGCTGGGAGTTCAGAGATGGAACAGCAACAGGCACTTTCCTAACAGAAGGAACAACCAAGATCGCAGTGAACTACAACAACAACTCACTTACAACAAAAGCCTTTGTGAGAGCAGTCAACTGGGAAGCAGAAGCAAAACCTATCCCTATGTACTTGTGCGAGAACTTGAAGGAACTCATTGAAGAACAGCGTGTTGGTTGGACCAACTGGCGAGACCCTTACCAAGTCCACTTCAGCCTAGGAACCTCAGAACACGTTGATACTTACTTGATGTTTCCACCAGGAAAGTTCGCATATCGAGCAGTGCTTATTGAGGATGATGATCAGTGGTATTTGTTGCATCACAGCATCATGTTTGAGGAACTTGAGGAACCGTTTGGAACAATCTTCGATGGCAGTAAGGAGTACCGCACGCTTACGCTAGTATCGCTCAAGGAATTTCCACTGAACCTCATAGGCACCCCCAAGGAAGATGAGGATCGAAAGATGTTTGAAGAGTACACTGAGGATGCATGGTCAATCAGCATGGATGGCACTACACTCACGAGGTACCACAACTCGTTGAGGAAGACTTTGTTCAATCCTCGAGATACCAATGACATTCCAGTAGACATTGGAAACCTCAAACCAGACAGGTACACGTATGGAGAAGAACCGGTCAATAAGGATTTCTTTGAGGATGACAAGTTCTGGACTTTGGATGAGCCTCACAGAGACCCAGAACCACTAGGAGGTTTATCCTGGACAGGACGTAGTGTATTCGAACTCATTGAACCAGTGAACCCCAAGGCCAGAAGACCAAAACAGAAGGTTCACCAACTGGACACGATTCCAGAACAGGAAGAAGAACAGGAAGAGACCTCAGAGGCCCAAGCACCAGCACACAGGCATGAACTTGCAGGAGAATTGTCTTTTACATTCAACGGTCATGAGTACAACCAGCAGAACAGCCTCAAGGCCCTGAGAGAGTTGTGCAAGGAACTAGGAGTCTCAAAAGCTGGCTCTAAGCAAGAGATTCTTAGAAGGCTCAGTAGATCCATTATGGAAGCAGAAAGGCACATGGAACTTGTTTCAGGCCAGAAGAAGTACAAAGAGTTTCTAGAAGCTGAACCTCTGAAGGTACCCAAACAGCCAAAGCCGGAGGAAGTTGCAGTGCATAATCTCACACACTTACCTTATGCATCGTGGTGTCCGACGTGTGTAGCATGCAAAGGAAAAGAGTCTCCACACCTTCGTGAGAACCCAGAGAAGGAAAGATCTTCAAGACCAACTTTCTGTATGGATTTCTGTTTTACAGGAACAAGTCATGATGAGGCACCAGCGGCAGTAAGTCTTGTGTGTGTTGATTCTTGGAGTAGGAACATGGTCTGTATCCCGACAGCATCTAAAGGAAAAGATCTTGTAGAGCACCTTTGCGAAGGAGTGACCTACTTGAGTACTCAGCTTGGATATGGAACCATCAACTTGAAGGCAGACAACGAAGGAACAATGATGAAGCTGAAACAGGTCATCCAGAAGCAGCGAGCAGCTTTAGGTCTAGGAACAGTCTTGCAGGACGCAGTCAGTGGCCAGAAGGAAA
The DNA here is from genome assembly GCA_905221615.1 of Symbiodinium sp. CCMP2592. Lineage (NCBI taxonomy): Eukaryota > Dinophyceae > Suessiales > Symbiodiniaceae > Symbiodinium > Symbiodinium sp. CCMP2592. The sequence goes on along the minus strand of CAJNDT010001335.1, from coordinate 558,585 downwards.
CCAACGGCATGGCAGAGAGAGCAATTCAGACCATTAGGAGACAAGGAACAACCCTGATTAGGCACCTTGAACACAGAACAGGAACATATATTGCTCATACTCATCCAATCTTCAGTTGGGCTTTCAGGCACTCGGCATGGACCTTGAACAGGTACCATCGCCATTCCTCCACAGGAATGACTCCGTATGAATTCATGGCAGGAAGGCCTTACGAGGGCCAACTCGCCGAATTTGGCGAATCACTTTTGGTTTTGACCAATCGTTCAGGAACACGTGCCAATAGGAAAGGTGACCCTATTTGGTTGAGAGGAGTGTTTTTAGGAAAAACAGACAACAACCTCTTCATTACGTGGCACATGGACGGCATCAAGACAAGCCGTAGCGCAAAACGTTGCTTGGAACACTTCGACGTGAAAGGAATAAGTAGCGTAGGAATTCACACTTGGGAAGTGAAGCACACTACCCTGGCAACAAGGAACATTCCCAGGAAGAATATCCCAGGACCAATTGCAGAGGCGCCACCTGTCATGGATGGAGCAACTCAGGAACAGTCGGTCGAGGACTCGGCACCTTCCGCACCTTCAGGACCGATCGCAGGACCGATTGTCATCCAAGGCGGGGACTCTGCAGGGAAGTCAGGACCTACTAGGACAACATACCTAGAGAGCAAAGCGAAGCAGGCACAGAGCAAGAGAAAAGCAGAAGAAGAACTTGAGCAGGAATACGACCAAAACAAACACGACGAAGCAGCTTCAGACCCAACGTCTTCTAGTAGCAGCAGTAAGGAAATGGACGCAGCCTCAGAAGAAGAACTCATCCCAGACAGCGCAATGGCAAGTGAGCTTCTTTCAGCTAGAGGACCAGCACCTCTTAGGAAAATGGAATTTGACGATGTAGGAACAGGTTCCAAGATCCCGAAGATTGATTCTCCGAAGAAGAAGTACCCTCCGTTCAACGTAGGAAGAGTATTTGAGCACAATGATGAAGAACTACCTGAAGCAGAACCAGGTACAGAGGACATTTTCTGGGAAGATTCATATTCGGACATTGGCGATTCCGATGAGGAACAAGACATCTTCAAGAGCGAAGATTCTGGACCTCCAGAAGTTGCAGAAGCCCAGTTGCAGGAACTGGATCGTGAGGCAATGCTCACAGAGATCAACAGACTCACCGAGATGAAGGCACTGGCAAGGAAACCCTTGCAAGAACTCGAGAGAGAAGAGGAGAGAGAGACAGAAGAAGAAGAGAGCAACCAAGGAACAAAGTGGTTGACGACGAAATTCGTCTTCGATTGGCGATTCAGGAACGGCCGATGGATGCGGAGAGCTAGGTTAGTAGCGAGAGAGTTCAAAGGAGCAGAAGTAAGGAACGACACGTTCAGCCCAGCTACGAGCGCATCGTTGGTGAGACTTATCCCGATCTTGGGATTACAACAGGAACATTCCCTGTACTCCATTGATGTCAAGGACGCATTCTTGCAGGTCCCACAAAGGACTCGATGTGCATGTCAATTCCCGAAGGAATATGTGGATCTGTTTGGCGACCAGGACCCCAGTTGTAGGAACGAAGGTTTGTTACTGCTTAGAGTACTTCCAGGACAGCGAGATGCAGCACTACTATGGAGTGATCATTTTGCAGGAACCCTCAAAGAGCAGAACTTTGATAGGAGCAAAGCTTGCCCTACTTTGTTTCGTGACGACAGGAACAGCATACTTGTTGTGCATGTAGATGACATTCAGGCAGCAGGGAAAACAAGGCACCTAGAGCCCAAGCTAGGAAAGCTAGGAGAAACCTACGAGCTAAAGGTTGAAGGCCCCTTCTTGACAGAGCAGGAACTTGAGGTAGGAGAGTCACACCAGACAATCCGATTCCTTAAAAGGAAATTCAGCTACCACAATCACGAGCTCCACATCACGAGTGACCCGAAGTATCTTGTGAAGCTTAAGGAAGAACTGAAGCTTACCAGCAAAGCCTCGAAGCCAACTCCGTGCACCCAAGAGTCGCAGGAACAGGACAACACTCAGACCTTGAACCAGGAACAAGCGGCATCGTTCAGGAAAAGCGTTGGCATACTCTTGTATGTCAGTCAGGACCGCCCTGACGTGCAGTTTGCCGTGAGAGGTTTGGCCTCCAAGATGTCGGAACCAACACATGGTTCTTGGAAACACTTAGTCCACCTAGTGCAGTACATGTCGAGAACTGAAGGATACCATTTAGTGTACAGGAAAACGCCTAGAGGACTCAGTAATCTCCATGAATCCATCAGGAATGGTAACTACGACTTTACAGGAATAAGGCCCAAGGAACACCACCTTTTGGAAGTTTTCAGCGATTCAGATTGGGCAGGAAAGAAGGACACAAGGCGCTCAACATCTTCAGGAATTGTTTGCCTAGACGGTCAGTGCATTTACTCCTTTTCTAGGAACCAGAAGTCGGTTAGCTTGAGCAGTGGTGAAGCAGAGTACTACGCAGGAGCGTCAGCAGCGTCAGATTCTATATTGTTGAAGGAAGCAGTAGAATTCTTGACCAGGAAACAATGCAAGGTACACTTGTACATGGATTCTTCTGCAGCTAGAGGAATTATTACAAGGCAAGGTGTAGGAAGAGTCAAGCATTTGCAGATCAGGACCCTTTTTCTTCAAGACCTCCACAAAGAAGGAACAATTAGTGTTCACCCAGTAGGAACCAAGGAGAACACAGCCGACATAGGTACCAAGCCCCTTTCAGCGAAGCGTATCAGACTGTTGTTGCACTGGCTAGGTTTTCAAACCAGCGAGAACGAACCAGTAGGCAGAGAAGAGCTCAAGGAACACAAGGCCCAAACACAAGCTAAAGCAGTTGTAAGAATGATCAAGAGCCCAGGAACTTTGTCTTTTGCAGCTTTGTTGTTTGCAGGAATTTCAGGTATTTCAGACAGTCTTCAGATTCAGAGTTCAAGGAACAGTGTTTTGAGAGTTGTGTTCAGGAAGAAGAGTTTCAGCCAGACTTTCAGGAACATGTTTTCTGTTGTGCAAGTGCATGTGAGCAGGACGGCATGTGCAGTGACACGAGTGCATGTGAGCTAGGAACGTCTGCAGGAACAGCGCATGGAACAACATGTTGTGAGATGCTTTCGCAGCTCAAGGAACTCTGCGGAACACTCGCGGAACGCTCAGGTATCCAGGAACTAGTTCGCCCGGTAGCAGAAGGTCAAGGAACCTTAGAACGACAGAGCCAAGGAACCTTAGCAGCCATGGAAGCAAGCGCGAGTTCGAGCAAGAACACAGCGGAAGTTTTCAAGGAACTTGAGATTTTGAAGGAAGCGGCGACCGCCTTAAGGAACGCTTCTGATGAAAGGAACTTGATCGCGGAGTCGATCAGGAAGAACACAGAGGAAGCTGCGCGTTTGCGCAAAAGCCAGGAACACGTGGCTGGTTGTGTGGAGTCCTTGACAGGACAAATCTACGACGTCAAGCACCAGGTTCAGGAAATGGCCGAACAGAACGACAGAGACCGGCAACAGGTCAAGGAACACATGGCCTTCGTCCTAGGTACATGTGACGCCGTAAAGGAACAGCTGAACCAGATGATGCAGGACTTCTACGAGCAGCAGCAAGAGGAACAAGAAGAAGAGGAAGAAGACGAAGAAGAACAAAGGAAAAGAGAAGCCAAGGACCGAGAACTAGAAGGTGAACTACGTCGTGAAGGACACGGACAAGGAACAGCACCGTCGAGAGCTACGTCACCTACGTCCCAGGAAAGGAAGGAATATTCGGACCGAGGCTACTTCGAGGGCATCCAGGAACGAGAGCAGGACAACGAGAACGAGAACGAGGCCTACGTCAGCAGCTACGTTGGAGGAGAAGATCCCGGGGAGTACCCCGATGAAGGAACAGCAGCAGCAGCAGAGGAAGAAGAAAGTGAGGAAGCAAAGGAAGAGAGAAGAAAGAAGAAGATCGCGGAGATCAACGCCAAAAGCAAGCAAAGGCTCAAGGAAAAGGAAGAAGAGAAGAAGCTCTTTCCGTACCCCTACGACTACGCCAGCGAATGGAAGGAATACTCCGAGAACGGCGAGATCTACAGGCAACACAGAGTTACAGGAGAAAAGCAGTGGGTCGACAAGGACTACACGTACAAGCACGAGAAGGGAACAAAAGGAAAGAAGGAAGGAAAAGGAAAAGGAAAGCCAAAGGCAAGAGCAGAAAGCACAGGATTTCGACCTCGAGATGAAGATGATCGCAAGTACTGGGAAGAACAGGACAGGATCTCAAAGGAACAAAGAGAAGCAACAGCAAAAGCAGAAGAGGAGAAGAAGGCAAAAGAGGAGCAGATTGCCAAAGCAAGGTTGACTCTGGAAGCGGCAGCAGACGAGCAGGAGAAGAGAGACAAGGAAGCAGCAAGGCAGGAAGCAGCCGCAGCCGCCGAGAGAAGGCGAGAGGTAGAAGCAGCAGCCAAAGCCAAAGCAGAGAGAGAAGCAAAGGAAAAAGAGGAGACCGAAGCGGCAGCAGCAAAGGAGGAAGAGGAGAAAGCAGCAGCCGCAGCAGCCAAAGAGGAAAAGGAAAGAAAGGAGCAGGAGAAGAAAAGAAAGGAGAAGGAAGCCAGGAAGAAAAGAGAGGAAGATCAAAAGGCAGCGTCAGCGTACATTGCCAAGAAGGAAGCAGAAAAGAAGGCAGCAGCAACAACAGCAACAGGATCAGGTGAAGGAGACAGGATCCAGAAGCTTGAAGAAATGATGAAGGAGATGATGAAGGAACGCAAAGAGGATAAAGAAAGGATTGCAAGCCTTACACAGGAGCTTGAGAGCAGAGGATCAGCAGCCGGGTCGCAGGCACCCACAGAACCAGACACAACACCAGCAAAGGAAGAGGAGAAGCCAGAAGCAAAAGGAACAGGAAAAGCAACAGGAAAGGAGCCACCGAACGTCACACAGCACAAGCAGAAGGAAGAAGACAAGGACGACCCAGAACTGTCCGCCAAAGGACCAGTGAACGAAGCATCGTTCATGAAAGGAAAAGGAAAAGGAGAGTTTGAAGGAAACTGGTTTGCAGTCTACAGTTTCCAGAACAGGAAATACCAGTGGAAGTGGAACGAAGCCAAGGCACAGTGGTACTGGTATTCAGGATCAAAGGAAACAGGTTGGAAAGCAGCGTCAAAGGACAAGCAAGGAAAGGAAAAGTGCAAAGCGCAAGCAAAGATGAAAGAAGAGTGGCTAAAGGAACAGCTTCACGACCAAGAGGAAGCTAAAGACAGCGAAGAGGAAGGCAAAGTGAACTTCCAGTGAAGCAAAGGGAACCGCGAGCAGTACTGAGGCCAGAGAGCCGAGGAAAGAAGCAGCAGGACACAGGAACCGTGGCACAGCCCTTTTTGTTTCTGTGGTGATCTAGGTAAAGTGCAGGAACGTCTTTTGTACAGTCGAGCAACCTTGGAGAGGATTGCGAGTGAACGTGCGCATACGTTTGCGATGAGGAACAGTGTTTGTTTTGCAAGTGAAAAGGAACTGCAGCGTGTTTACTGTTTGTCAAGGAAAAGTCGGAGTCACCTCAGTCGAGGAACTTTCGCTAACTCCGAAGGCGGGGTGTTAAACATTCTGCCAGGAACAGTAACACAGCTAGTGCAGTACAGTTAATGTACAGGAACAGCCGTCACGCACACGCGACGTGCAGGCTCGAGACCCCAGGACACACCGTGCCCAGGAACAAAAGTGTCCGACAGTCTTTGTGGGTAGGAACCCTTAGTGAAGCCCGTTCTTTAACACTTTTTCACTTTGGGAAACTGCGACAGTGATCTGTGGATGCAAGGGAGGAACACCTGCTACGAGGATTTTTGTGGGCCGCCTGAGCCTGCCGCCTCCTCGAATTGCGGTCCTCATTCTGCTTCTTCAGCTGCGCCTTTGATCTACGCAGGTTTGCGTGACTCTGGAACATTGCAGGAGCCCGGTCCCTCTGCGACTTCCGTACAGGACAGCTGGTCTGATTCTCGGTTTCTCTTGCAACAGTCTGGTTTGCGCTTGTGGACTCAGCTGGAACAGGGATATCCAGTGGACGACTTTGCACTGGGTACACTGCAGGGCCCCTCGCATCTGGTACAGCCACCCGGATTTCTGTCGACTACTCAGTCAGAACAGGGTTCTCGGTTGCCTTCTTCGTCTTCTTTGCAGGGTGCAGGCATCTCGCAAGCAGTCCCACATCAGGCTCAGTCATCAGGATTTCCGTCGTACTCTCAGCTGGAACAGGGTCCTTTATTGCCAGGAAGTCAGGTGTTGCCATCGGCTGAGTGTAGGGTACAGGGCGTACAGCAGGATATCCCACATTTGGAGCAGTCGTCTGGATTTCCTTCGTACTCTCAGCTGGAACAGGGTCCTTTCTCCATCTTCGTCCAGGAGCATACTTACGAAGGGTATTGCGATCAGGTCACATCGCAGGATCTCTCCAGTCAGACGCAGCCAGCGATTATTTCCTTGCATACACTGCCAGAATCAGGGCTATTAGCGATCTCCGGCAACGGACCACAGAGCGAGCAGTCGGCGTGGACTACGGAGCAGTATCTTCTGGCTATTCGGCGAGCAGGGGCATTGGCATATTTGCGGCATCTCCTGGAACAGGGTTGGCCAGCACAGGACGCCAAGACCTATATTTTGTTGGCTTTTCGTGGTCGGGTTAACGCAGTTCTACCGGGAGCGTTAATCGCCAACTTGCTTCGTTTGCTTCCAGCGCAGTCACAAGAGTATTTTCATCAGGAACTTCTGCACGTGCACCACAAGCACCGCAACTCTCAGGTTTTCGCCGCCTTTTTGCAGCAGCGCGCTGCCGGGCGGCCTTTCTCTTCTACACCTCACCAATAGGTCGAGATGGCTCTCGACCAGCAGTGCCCCCCCGGGTCCCAAGTCCCGGGTCCGTGGAGTCCTATGCACTTGAATCGTCCGTTGTGCACTCAGACTGACACTGATCGAGCAGGGCACCCAGATTGTCGCCTTCAAGATGTCTTTGAGTACATTTCACAACATGACGGTACTCCTGATTTGTTGGATTGCTTCCCTTGGGAGCAATGTGCCGATCAGGTGCTTTATGACAATTATGAGTATGACTTTGACCCGGAGTCCTCTTCTCAGCTGTTTCGGCAATCATGTGCATGGGAGGATGAGGAGATCTTCTACTCGACTTTATTTCAACACTTCTCCACGGAAGATGCGAGGGTTGCAGGGATTATTGGCGGCCCTGCTGAAGCTCACGGACATGTTCCACAACAGGACACCACGGGAGCGAAGCTAGCCAATGGGCACAGGAAATGGAAGGAATCTCACTTCAACTCAGTCAAGCGGGCGCTTCAGCGCGCACGCAAGCGAGCTCAGGCCAATGGGCAAACGACCTATCGAGGCAAGCTCGTCACCAATGCCGATATTGGAATGCCTGGACAGTCCTATTCCGCTCCGGATCACTTTACGAAGCCGCCGGGCAAGCGCCAGGCACGGGACCTGGGGTTCATGGAACGCATTCTTGCACCTTGGCCCCCACGAACAGGCCCACCGCTTGAGTCTTTTGTCCAGCCGCTCCGCAAGGGTCAACTTTCGGTTTTGACTTTGAATTTGGGTGGTTTCTCGAAAGCAGGCTTCGATGAGTTTCAGACTTGGTTGCATTCTGACAATGTGGTATCTCATGTCCACATCATCTGCCTGCAAGAAACATGGAGACCGTCCTCAGAATTCACTAGTTCGGCGTGGCACTGGGTGCAGTCAGGTCTCCTGAAATCACAGCATCAGGGAGTGGCGGTGCTCATCAACAAGAGTCTCGCATCGGCAGGTTGCATCCGTTTTGCTGAGGTCATCAAGGGTCGTTTGTTGAAGGTCCAGCTTGCTGCCGACGCTACTCACCATTTACGGCGCAAACCCATCACCATCTTCAGCATCTACCAGCATGCTAAGGTTTCCGAACAGGCCGCTGTCTACGAGAAACGTGAACGCTTATGGGAACACATCAACAAGGCCTTTGCCTCCGTTCCAGGCAGACATCTGTTCATCGCGGGTGGTGACTTTAATACCCCGCTTTCGTCATCGGAGTTTCATGTCGGTGCGGGTACGGTGCAGTCGACGGTCGTCCCTCGTGACTCGGACCGGTTTGCTTCACTATTGGTTGATCATGGCCTAACCGCGCTGAACACCTGGAGGTCTCCGCAGGCTACGTACCTTGATGACAGTGGTGGAACTCAGAGCACCAAAGGCACTCAGATCGATTTCTTGTTGGCACGTACACGTCAGGCAGGTCGCACTGGACGGGCTGCTCAGGCGCTTCCGCATATACATCTGGCCTCTTGGCGCAATGGTGCCAGACATGTTCCCGTGGCGGCGCTCTTCACAGACACCCGTGCAGAATGCAAGCGCGGTCCGCAGGCTGAAAGGCTTCATCTGTCCAGGGATCACATGGTTGAGTGTCTCCGACACTCTGACGAACACCGTGGTCGCTTCTGCGCTGAAGTACAATGCAGGCTGAACCAGACCTGTTCCACAGAATCTCGAGACTATCTTCCACCATGCAAGGTTGATGCCATTCTGCGAGATGTATCTCAGGAGCTCTTTGCAAAGAAACGGGTGGATTATGTCAAGCCTTGGCAATCTTCCGATGTCCAACTTTCTCTCAAGAGTATCTGGACGCAGCGGGCACAGTTGCGGCAACAGCAGCGATCAGCGCGGGCCTGTGTCGTTTTATTGCATCTTCTGCCTCCCGCCTCGGACGAGGGAGCACCTCTACCCGTCTCTTATTCGGGTTCGGTTGCGGACCACTGCCTCCGTGGGATCTTTGGTCTATGGCGTGCCACTCATTCTTTCAACAAGCAAGTTCGAGCATTGCAGCGCACCAGCGTGCAACAGCGGCGGGCGCGATGGGACAGTCAGTTGGCTGAGGCAGAATCGGCTCTCAAATCAGGGGCGACGCACCACTTCTATGCCACTGTTAAGCGACTTGCTCCGCGTCAACAGCCCGGGCGAGTTCAGTTGCGTACGCAAGAGGGCGATCTCATGACTATTGAGGATGAGATTCAGGCTCTGTATGATTACTGGCAACCCGTCTTTGATCATCCTACCCTTCCACCCGGGAAATGGGAGCTTGTTGATGGCATTGAGGTCTCTGAGCAGGAAGTCGAACGGGCTTTACTGAAGATCCCACCCCGCAAGGCCACTCAACCGGGGACGGCACCCGGTGCTGCTTGGCACTTCGCTGCGCCTATTATTGCTCCGCATGTTCATGCCTTCTTGCAGGATACGTGGAAACCAGGGCCCATTTCACACTCGGCGGATCTCACGGGCTCATGGCTTCATTTCCTTGCCAAACCTGGCCGGGTCGTTCGTGGTCCATCCGATTTGAGGCCCATCGCGCTGCAGCCTGGGGCAGCCAAGGCGCTCAGCGTGCTCATCAAAACCCGTCTTCAACCGTTTGTCGATGCAGCGGCCCAGGACTTTCCTCAGTTTGCCTACTTGTGCAATCGGGGTACTGCGCAGGCCATTGGCAGGGTCACACAACATTGTTCGGCTGTGCGGGCTGCGGTCAAAGGCCAATCTCTCACTTTACACGACAAGTTTGCGGGTGTGCGCCGATTGCCATGCTCTGGAGGTTGCCAGTTGGCGGTTGACATGTCCCGAGCTTTCGACTCTTGCCCCCGCAAGCTTCTCCTGGCAGCCCTTCGGCACTTCCAGGTGCCCTCGGATCTCATTGCTCTTATCATGGCGTGGCATGAGAGCAGTCACTACGAACTGGGAAATATGCATCGTTCGGATCTCAGCCGTGACATTTACTGTACCAGCGGCGTGAAGCAGGGGTGTGTCATTGCACCCAGTTTATGGACTTTGTTCACCTGCTACGTAGGAGCCCAGTTCAGTGAGCATCGGGATGCAAAATGGATGATGATCACTTGACTCTTTTTGCAGACGACTTTCACTTCAAGTGGCAGCTGGATTCCCAGAAGGACTGTCGACGTGTGCTTGAGGATTTGCGTCTGATCTTTGAGGTACTACAGGAACATGGTCTCACGATCAACCCGGCCAAGTCTTCTTTCCTTGAGGTACGCGGACCGATTGGGGATGCGTGGCTTCGCAAACATCGGATGCGTGATGCAGAGGGCAATTGGCAGTTTGTTTGGGACCTGCACCGTCGCTTGAAGGTACCAGTCGTGCGATCCTTTCGGTATTTGGGCGTCATGCTCTCATATCACGCCTTTGAAGATGAGACTATGCACTTTCGCTTGCAACAGGCCCAGCAACATCGCAATCGACTGGCTCGTACTCTACAAGGCCGCGGTGGGCTACGGCTTGAACAGCGTAGACGCATTTGGCTGGTATGTGTTCAGACCTCTCAACTTTATGGCCTCAGTGCGGTAGGTATCACCGAAGCGGGCTACAATCTGTTGCGCATTCAGACGATGAAGCATGTTCGAGCCTTTGCAAAATCTCCGCGGCACCTTACCCAGGAATCCGATCGCTCTCTTTTGGACAGGCTTGGACTCTGTGCTCCCTTGCAGACGTTGATGCAACAGGTGGATGGGATTTATCACCGTTTGGAGCAGCCTGAATTCAGCACGCTTCCTTGTTATGACAATGCAGGCCTGCTGGGATGGTTCCGGGGTATACGAGACGACCTGCGACTGCTTGCGACCAAGACTCTGGGAGACAGCGTTACATCGGAACCCCCGCCGGAAGCCGGTGTGCAGGATGTGCCGACTGGGATGGTGTTCGACCCGCCGGTCCTGCCAGCGACTGAGGGTACCACGACGGTCCCGGCCAAGCTTGTCTCCATGCCACCTCAAACTCCTCAATAAACCTGCACTGTTTGCGGCCAGCAGTTCACTACCTTGCATCAGGTAAAGACTCATGAGGGACGTGCGCACAAAAAGTTCGCTCCCAAGCGCGTAGTTGCTGACATTGTCTCCTACTCTTTGAACGGTCTTCCTACGTGCAAGCTTTGTCGCGCATCTTTTGCGTGCTGGACTGGTCTTCGCAGACACATTGAGGAAAATCGCTGTCCTGGTCTTCGGGAGGAACCGGTGCCTGTGTCGCCAGTGCACGATGCCGCCGATGTTTCTGGCCCACGGCCGTCTCAGGCGACTGCCACAGCCACCGCTCTGGATGTGGCCGATGCTGCACAGCCGACTACAGAAGGTTCGTTGATGGCAACGGGTTCTGTTGCAGCCTCTACTTCTTCGGGTCCTTGGGACTCGGGTCCCGCACAGGCCTTCGAGTCTGAGCCCAACCACGCCAAGCCCTCCTCTGAGGGCGCCGATTGCAGTTCATGGAAGCAGGATGCTCTTGTTTCGGCGAGCGTTCTTCGACCTGCAATCCAGTGGGACACCGTTTTGAGTATTAGGCCTCCTCGTTGGGAAAGCATAGTCCGTGTGCCCGGAATCATCTCCAATCTTCAATCTTACTGCGGAGTCTGCGGGAAGTGGATAGCAGAGAAAAAGGGGATGAAGCGCCATTGGCAGAAGTCACACCCTGAGCTTTGGAATTCACACTATCCGCTGGTGCTCCATTGGTGCAAACACTGGGCCAAGTCGGCCCAATCGCCTTGTCAGATCTTCGGGATCAAAGTAGTGGATCATCGTCAACATGCCGGAGGTGCGCAATGCACGGTCATGGTGCAAGCTGCCCTTTTGGAACTCTGTTTGCCAGGCGGACGCGGACGGCCAACTACGCTCTCTTTTCGGCCTGATGCCGGCGCTCCAGGCTCAACAGGCTCAGGAGACCGGCAACAGCATGGACGTGGACAGAACATCCACCAAACGGAAGGATCCAGCCACGAACACAACACGCCAAGGCTCGCAGAAGGGCAAAGGCAAAGGGGGGCGCGGCAAGTACGGGAGGGGAGGCATTGCCTCCCACCAGAAGCCATCGGGGGATTCAGAAGACTCTTCGGACTTGCGCAGTCTGATCCAGCACATGGGGCGGATGGTACTGCAGCAAGCGGAAGCGACCAACCGCATTTGCTTGGACTCGGGGTTCCTGCTTGTGCTTCAGACACCGCCCCATCCCGGCAGTGTGACGCGGGCCCTATGCCAGGTGGGCGATGCTTGGAAGCTGAAGGCCAAAGAGGCTCCGACAACTCTAACAATGTCGCTGAAGATGGAGATCCTCGAATGTCTCTTTCGGGAATTGGTTGCTCGGGCGAATATGACCATGAATACACCCGAAGCCAAGACAGAGGCCCAAAGATTGGGTCTTCTCAAGGAGGACTGTTGGACATATCGTCAATGGAACCCGGCCAAAAGCGAGAATCAGACCACAATGAGCAAGCCTGTTTCCCATCAGGAGTTCTGTCAGGGGGTCGAGGACTTTCTGGCTCACATCCAGAAGTGCGATGGTCTCACCAGGTTCAAGGCCCTGCAGGAGCTTACCCCCGAGACCACGAATGCGGCCGTTCCGTTCCTTCTGGATGTGAGTTTCCGGCAGGATCAGATTCATGCCACGCTGGTGCGATGGATAGGCCTCAGCCCCTTCGAATTGATTGGGGCCAGGATGCGACAGGTTCACGCCAAGGCCTCGCCTCAGCAGACCAAATTGTACGAAATGCTGCGCAACATGTGACTCGCTCCTCCCTCTGCGCGGATTTGCCGCCTGTGACGATGTTGGGCAATGGAGGCAACATGTGCTATGCCAACAGTGTTCTTCTATCATTGGCGCATATGTTCAGGGACCGACTGGATTGTCTGGGCGCACCTCTGCGCTCTTTGCTCAGCAAACTTCTCAAGCCTCCCGGTGTTCGCCCGTCCTATGTTACCAAAATGAAGGAATGGCGCACTCTTATATCGGGATGGCAGCAACCTCATCAGCAACATGATGTGGCGGAGTTTTTGATGCATCTTATCCTGCAGTCCTATGGGTTACCTGTTCTCAGCAAGTGGTACTCTGAAGGTCCCCTGGTTGAGGCCGCGCCTCGCAACGATCAGGGCGATGGCCTCATTCTTCTTCCGACTTGCAACCCCGTCCAGCCGTTTGATACATTGCAACAATGTGTGCAGGGATGGCATCAGCAACTCCAGAGTCATTATGTCCAGCCGGGCACTGATTTTGTTCTCCTACAGCTTGATCGCTTTGAGCAGCGTGGGACTTTCGTTCGCAAACGTCGGCACCCTCTATTCCTGAATTCAGGCACTCTTCTGCTGCCGACTGGTCCAGGGGATTCGCAATGGGATGCTTACTTCATTCAAGCTCTGATTCTCCACGAGGGTGATACGCCCGTGCGAGGACACTATCGTGCTGCACTGGTGTCTCACACTGCAGGGGCTGTGCGAGTGTGTGATGATAACCGCGTGCCACGGCTGGCTGTTCCTGCGGACAAAATCTTCGAGAAAGTGTACGTGCTGCTTCTTTCCAGGTGCGCCATTTCTTCCGAGGTCCCCCGAGATACGTGATTGTGGTGTGTATTTCATGGTCCTCACCATGAAAAAAAATCCTCGCTCTTTCACTCGCTCTGGTTGTGACGATGCTTCTGCTGCAGCCTTGTTCCCTCGCGGGGGGGCGAGCAGAGGCCTCCGGCTCTAAGTCTGGCTCCTGGCATGCTCTACAGTGCTCCCCATACTGCTGGTGTACGTGGCTCTACGCCCTCTTGCTATACGTCCGGCTCCTGGCACGCTTCACAGGCTACTTCACAGCTTGGAAGTGGACTCAATGGATGGTGTATTGTCAGGTGTGCCACTGCAGTGTGCTCTGCATATTGTGGACGTGGACCCACGCCCTTACAGCCTGCGCCTTGATTTGCTGTGCAGCTCGCAGATACACCCTGCAACAGTTGCATGCATTTATGTCCATACGAGCGATTGCATTCTGCCCAGCCTGCGACCCGCTCTGCTTGTACCTATCTGACGGCAGATGCTCACAGCATGTCATTGTTCATTTGGTTCCATCCGACAGTCTTGCTTCTTTGCAGCGGTTCTTCAGGCATGCAATTAAGGCTTCCTTTCAGTGGGCTCTTCGTTTGACTTATAAGGCGGCAACGTGCTGCCTTGTTCTTTGCCTTCGCTATGGAGCCTCTCTGGTCACCGGCCTGCCCCGAAGAGCCAATGCCTGGTGATAGACGACCACCTCTACCGCGGCGCAGGCCAGTACGGCGGGAAGCTGACCCTGAGACGGACCGTCCTGCATTGGGTCGTATTCGGCCCCAATGGTCTCCACTGCCGCGACGCAGACCTGGTGCACCTCTGGATGCTGGCGCGTCTGCCGGAGGCTCTTCCAGTCCCGGTTTGGACGCTGGGTTAGGTGCTGGTCTTGGAGTCCGGCCGACACGGACCACTCAAGCAGGTGAACCTATGCGTTCTGAGGACTCCGGCCCTGATGGTATGCCCTCTGCCGCTAGAGTTTGCTTATCAGCCGATGGAAATGACCGAGCTCCAGACAGGGCTGATGCTATTGACGGGGCTGGACGGGATACCCGGGCTGTTTTGGACACCGCTGGTCATGTACCTATGACAACAGGTTCACAACGGGCAATGGTGACTTCAACGGATGGAGCAAATGATGTGCCGGTCACCTCTGCGGGACAACCGACCACTGTGGCTCAGGAACATGCTGGAGGTCGCCAAACTTTGGCTCTTGCTGTTGAGACCAAGGGTGGCCAAAGGAAGCGCACCGACCGGAAACGTCGGAAAAGGTCGGCTCGGGCTGACTCCAGTGACTCACTGGCGAATCCAGACCCCGATCGTTACATCCGCCTTTTGTCAGCGGATGGTCGATATGGTCAACTTATGGCACGGCGGGATTCGGTCACCCCGACACGGGAGAAAGCATCTCGCTCTCGATCACTTTCGGCTACCAGACGGCGGAATGAGGACCGACGCCGGAGTGCAGCCACAAGCAGTCGAAGTGGTGTGGCGGCCAACTCGCAAGATGCCAAGGCTTCTACCACGACCGGATCGGCCACTGCTACTTCGTCAACTACCGCTACATCTGCTTTGACTACGGCTCAGGAATTGCGGCTACAACAGGCACGTCGCGAGTTTCAGGGCAGAGCTGCTACGGTGGTGAGCAGACAACTGCTCAAGGTCGAGCAGGCGCCGGATCTCGCCCCGGCCATTGCGGCGTACGTAGAGCAGGTCAAGGACTGCATTCGTCAGGATGCGCTTTGCATCCACGCGGTCAACTACTTGGCAAAGTTGCTCCAGCGTGCAACGAAGGAGCAGGTGCCACTCTCGGACATGAGGGAACATGTGTACCAATTGAATCGAGAGGAGGCTGCGCTTGGATCATTTCGTCTCTATGATCCGCCAATCGTAGACGGCCGCCCTCCTGGGCGTCCTCCTGCTTCTGATGCTACCGTGGCTACACCTGCCCATGGCTCCCCTCCTGCTGCTGAGGTTCCTGCTGATGCCAGTATTGCAACTACACAATCAGAACAAATGGCCAAAAACGTGGCCTTCTTACAGCAGTTGCAGACCTCCGCCAAGAGTCGTCGGCAAGCAGTGGTACAAAGGGCCAAGACTTTGCAAGCCGCCGGTGTAGCGGCTGGCGATGTTTCGGCGGCGGCTCAGGGGCCTACCTCCTCCTCGGCTAGTGTGCCAAAAGGCTCAATTGGACGGGCTTTGGTGGCTCGGGATACCAGTTTGGCCAGTGCAGAGCAAAAGCAAGCCTTTGGTGCATATCTACGAGGGACGATGGCTCGCAGGGCCGAGGTCCGGGAGAGGAATGCCATGCGGGTTCACGACAAGGTGCCTTTGCCTGCAGCGCCATCAGCGGTGCCTGATACCGGAGCTCCTGACACAAGCTCCTCCTCGTCTATGGAACTACGCTGAGCTGCTATGCTTTCTACGCGCGCCAGCCGGACAGGGCTTTATGGCATGGAATGGGGAAAGTAAATCCTCCCGCTTTCGGAGCTTCTGTACAGATGGTTGCAACCCCGTCACAACCGTTTGCATGGCATTGCAAAATAATGCCACCTCGTGTTGTGCTTCCGCCTCCCGCATACCAGTGCTGTTCCGTAATGTCCTTTGCTTGTGGTAATGCGACTGGATCTGTCACATGAACTGCTCAGGTCTACCGCCAGCACTGTTCTGCACTACTGGAGAGGTGCACTCCGCGTTGGTTGTGTTATGGCGGTGGAGTGCCCATTTCCAGCTGATGTGTACGTTGATGCCCTCGAAAGCTACTTGCTTCTCGCCTGTCTGAGGAATCTGGATGTCAGGACGACTGGTTGCATGCTTCCCTCCAGCAGTTTGTGCAGCCGGAATGATCTGATTTACTATGCGCGTACAGTTTTGTCTGACGAGCTTTATGGGTGCTTCATTCGGTATGTGAATCAGCTCAGTGAGGTGCTCCCCAGTTACCCAGGTTGTGTGCTGCCACAGTCCATTGCGCTTACAGGGGCCGGTCATAGCAAGGCGGAGATTTTGGCAGCTTACTTTCTGGAGGTGGGCACATCCTCCATTTGGGAGGCTGTGAGGCAGGTAATACACCACTTGCCCTTTGAGATGCCGCGTCATAAGGCCATGGCAGCTCGGACCAACGCACGGAGCTTTACTGTGGGAATCTATGCTCGTCATCAATTGGTGGGACTTTGCAAGTCCACCTTCACGCATTCCAATGTTTGCAGACTTCTATGTGCCTATGTGGAGCATTTGTGTGGTTCCTTCACGTGGACGACGATTGCGGTTCACAAGAACCACTCCGCGCCTGTTCACAGGGATTCTGCCAATGGTGCGAGCATGAGCCTTCTTTCCATGGTGAGTAGCACTGACCTGGGTGGTATGTGGATCGAGCAGGCGGGCGGTACACATTTTCAGGAGGTTCAGGACGGCATGTGTGGTGGTTGCTTCTTTCAGTTGCAAGATCAGTTTCTTCTCTTTCCTGCTCATTCCTCATGGCATGCTACGCAGGAATGGGGGCACTTTGATCGGTACACTATTGTGGCATATACTGTTCGGAATTGGCCTCACTTGTCGCCGGCCATGCAACGATCGATTGCTACTATGGGCTTCCGCCTACCTGAACACACAGGGCCGCACATACAATCTCCTCCTGCTTTACCTACGGTTCTGATTGATCCCGACATTTGATGACTGCGATGCTTATGTATGCTGGGAGGCTCACGCTCATCACTGGAGCCTATTCCGGGACCTGACTGATTGCGTTTTTGTGTGCACTACTTGATTCTGGCTCCGGGATTTTGGTGCAACCGCTGTATCCTCGGATCCTTCATTATGCAGTGATGATGCCTGCAATCTTTGCTCATGCTGTGAGGCCTTTACGCATGCCAGGGTTTACGGCGTGTGGCCATGTGCACCGGGGTAGCTGTGAGGCCTTTACGCATGCCAGGCTTTGCGGCATGTGGCCATGCGGACCGGGATAGGCTATAGGTCGCTGTGTAGCTTCGCTTTTTGACTGTAGTTTGCCTGCAGATAAGCTTCTGCTGCTTACGAACGAGTAGATTCCGCTAGTTCCTCTCTGCACTGCTGCGATGAGCAGCCGAGTAGCAAGTGTCTACTTGAATGTGCCACGCGAGACACTGGACTTGTCTGCGTTTCAAAGTCAAAGTCACCTTTAGCAGAGCAAGAGAGATCCCCAGGCCGGGAGCGCCGGGCCCTCTACGCAGCGAATCCCGCCCAGCGGGCCTGAAAGGCCTGCGAGGTGCAGACGCGGCACGAGTTCGCAGCGCGAACAGCCTCGTCGCCTTCATGGCACAGTGTTGCCACTCCCTGTCTCAGCGAGGCGTTTGCTGGTCCATTGAAAACCCAGCTCGTAGTCTCCTCTGGAGGATGCCCTGCCTCAGAGAGGCCTTGCGATCAGCCCACAGAGTGGAGTTCGACGCTTGCATGTTTGGCAGCATGCGCCGCAAGCTTACTGCCATCCTTTCGAACCTAGATTGGTTCTCGGGTTTAAGCAGGGACTGTGACGGAGGCCACAAGCACCTGCCTTGGGGCAGAGCCTCAGTGGATGGGTCCACAGTGTTTTCCACTTCGTTAGAAAGCGCTTACACCACTCAGCTGAGTTCAGTATGGGTCTCCCTGGCAGCAGACAAATGCGCAGCAGAACTTCAAGCGGCGCCACTCAGCCGCAAGCGTTTGCGACGCCTGCGTTACGAGCCAGACTTCAGTGACAAAGTCACTCTTCAAGGCCCCGCAGCGCGGTGCTTTCGAGGCTGGAAGACCCCGCAGAAGCTACCACAGTCGTGGTCTTGCTTCCCAAAAGGCTCTAGGCTCATCCAGTGGATCGAAGCCACTGAAAAAGCAATCATCGCCATCCCGCTGCAGCCACTGCACTGGGTGCGCAGAGCGCATCTCATAGATCATGCACCCAGCCAGGGACATTGAGGCAGTGCCTTTATCACTTAAGCGCGCCATTTCAGCCGAAGTACATCAGGACACTGTCCTGCTGGCCAAGCGCCGCACACTGGCATCGATGCAGATTTCGAAGACTTGCGCAGAGTGCCAAGCCCTCGAGGCAGAGGCGCGCTCCTCGATTGACGCTCAAGTGAACAGCGTCACCAAGCCTAAGCAAACAGTGGCTTTAGAAAAGCTTCTGAGTGACATCGACTTCCCAGACAAGTCGGTTGCCAAGCAGGTGCGTGAAGGTTTTCCCCTTCTTGGCTGGATACAGCCCAGTGGGCTGTGGCCGGTGCAGATTCTGCCCCCTTCTCTAGATGAGAATCTATTCTGCAAAACGCCCATAGTATAGGTATGCGCGGCGTTCGCAGCGCGCTTCGCCCTTCGCAGGATGGGGTCTCGGACAAGGTCTGGGAGAGTACAATAGAGGAAAGCCAGCAGGGCTGGCTGTCTTTGGAAGACTTCTCGCCAGCCAAACTGCAAACTGCACGAGACGATAGTATCGTCTCGTTTTGGTGTTGTCCAAAAGGGCAAAGTGCGCCCTATAGATAACTTCAAAAGCAGCTTTATCAACAGCTGCTGCGGCACCACAGAGAAGGTTCAAGTCGACAGCATCGACGAGCTCCTGGCCGTGTGCCTGGAGTGGCTGCGCCAGGGTGTGCCTGCAGAGCAGGCTCACCGCATCGTAGGTAGGACCTGGGATCTTAAAAGTGCCTACAAGCAGCTTGCAGTGCAGGCTGCACACAAGAAATTTGCGTGCGTCGTAATGGTGGACCCACAGAGTGGGAAGGTTAAAATCGCCCACCTGCATAGCATGCCTTTCGGCGCAGTGGCCGCCGTGCACGCTTTCCTTCGCTGCAGCGAAGCGCTGAAAGCCATCGGCCACGAGAAGCTTGCTCTGGTGATGACGAGCTTCTTCGATGATTTCACGGTTCTCACGCGCAGCGCGCACGCGAAGCTCGTCACCTTGGCAGTGACCAACCTCTTTAACAAGCTAGGCTGGCAAGTGGCCACAGAGCCCAAGAAGAACGCCGACTTCAGCGAAGTCTTCGACGTGCTGGGCGTGCGAGTCGACTTGCTTTACTGGGCTAGCCCAGTTGAACTGTTGAAACCTTCGAATTTTGGGCGGCCGGGCGGGAAAAGATGATTTAGTTTTGAGTTTTCAAGTACTCGCTTTTAGTCCTCAGTTTCTCAGTATGTTTCAGCTCCTTTTCAGTTTTCAGTGAGAATCCATCTTTTCGTGATGTTTAGGCTCAGTTTTAGTTTTTGGTAGGGTGGGGCAAAGGCTCCATTCGGACGTAGATGTCATGGCCGGAGCTGCAAGGGCAGGAGCTTGCACTCCTTAAAGGGGCATTCGCGAACCCCAGGCAATTGCACGCAGCCTTTGATGGTCGCGAGGAGGCGGCTGAACTAATAGAGGTGTTCTTGCCAGGCATCAACAGAGATGGGAAATATCAGAGAGCTGACGTTCTTGTGGCATGGGCACAGGAAAATGAATCAGCAATCAAGCGGCAGCGAAGGGAGTCATTGCATGGTATGTGGGAAGTGCTACCACAGCAACGTGTGGTGCCGAAGCTGACGGACACATTTGATGAGCTGGCAAGGAGCAACCCACTTGTCCTGCTGCCGGCGCTGCAGCGGAAGAGGCGCTTGCTTAGAGAAAATACAGACGCTACACAGCGCGCAAAGGAGGAACAGCTGGCAAAGAAGAAGTATGCCTTACAATTGGCCGGGATACTTAAGGAAGCGAAGTTGCCGCTGGTGCAACAGCTGGAGGGAGTGGACCAGCCTGAGGAAGTTTGGCCACGGATATTTGGAACCCGCAGGAGCAAAACGCTGCGAAACCGCTTGAAGGCTTGGCAACCCTTCAGGACGTGGCTGCAGTGCGTCTACGAGGTGCAATGGCCGACTAGCGTGCGGCAGCTGATTGATTATAGCAATGAGAGATTTCAAAGTGAGTGTGGCAAGACAGTGCTGAACAGTTTCCAGGCGTCGCTGGCTGTCTTGGAGCAAGTGGGAAAGGTCGCTGAGACACAGCGGCTGTCGAGCGATACAACTTGGCTGGCACACTTGAAGTCGTTGACTGCAGATTTGGTGGGTGAGCAAGCGCCCGTACAGCAAGCACCAATGATGACGGTAGCTATGATCATTTCACTTGAGCTGCACATTGCGAGGGAGGATGAGCCTGAGTATATACGGGCAATGGCATTCGTTGCGCTGCTGGCTGTGTATGGTTCCATGAGAATGGACGACTTGCAAGGGATGCTGCCGGCTACCATGCGGCTTACTGCACAGGGCTTCAGAGCTACGCTTGGACGCACCAAGACAACGGGCGCCGATCGGCGCAACAAGGAGGTCACAGTCTTCATACACAGGCAGGCGGGTTTGTCCGGCTTTGATTGGTTAGGTGAGGGCTTCGCGCTTTGGAAGAAGTACACACAGCCGAGAGACTACCTAGTCATGATTGCCAGGGACGATTGGAAAGGGCCAACTAAGCACTTCGCTAAGACCGAAGTAGTTGCTGGCTATGTGCGTGAGGTTTTCAAGAGGCTTGCAACGCCGAAGTTTGAGGATGGGGCATACCGCCTCAACGTGCAGAGATACCTCTTGGTGGAAGGGGCGCAAGGCTACTTCACGGGGCATAGCCCACGCAATTGGCTTACTTCAGCCGCCGCAGTGTTGGGTTGGTCTAAGGATCAGAGGGACTTCTTGGGTCGTTGGCTTATCGGTGGTTCTGGTTCAGCTGACTACACGCGCACTGCCCGGGAAGTCGTGCATCGTATTCAGATCGGAGTCTGCAGAGCAATTGTCACCGGCCAAGGTGGCGAGTATCAAGAGATCGAGGCCCTCGAAGAGTTAAAGGCATATGTGGACGAGCGTGGAGGTTCAGGTGCATTGGCAAGGAGGCGGCATGACATTTTTAGGACTGTGGAAGGTGCACGCTGCTTGGGTAACAAGTGGCCTGTCATTGAGTTAGATGATGCAGATGCCAGTGAAGAGGAGGAGGCAGCCGAAGCATTGACCGTTGAGGGCATTGCCACGAAATACTTTATTAGCATCAGTCGTAAGACGGGCCATCGCAGGTTACACTTGAACGGGCCGTGCCATGTTAAACCACATCATTGCAATAGGGTCGAGTTTGTCGAGCGCGTCTCATTGGAGCAGATTGACAGCATTTGTCGTGATTGCAAGCATCGGATGAAGGAGGATCAAGGTTCCGAAGAAGACCAGGACACTAGTAGCGAGAGTGGGTCCACAAGTGACTCGAGTAGCGGCGAGGGGTGAGTTTCAGATTGAAGCATGGTGACAAATCGCTTGTTGCAGTAGGCATGTGCGGTGTATGAGGTGCGACACGTACTTGGCTGATTCGCTGTGCTGCTTTGTAGGTGCTTGCGTGAGGAAGTTTGGCTGAGGTGTCATCGCGGAATGTCGGCATGTTCATGATTTGAGAGCTACATGAGTTTACATTGAATGCTTTGAGTGCTTGAAGTTCTTCACGTTCTGCTTTAGGAGCTACGTGACTTTCAGTTGCCATGGGCTACCGCTGAGATTTCGGTTTCAGTCGCACAGCACCGTGCTGTTTCAGATAGTATGGCGTTGCCTAGCGAGGCGGATCAGAGAGCTGAAGTTGCGAAGATGGATTCCGACTTGCAATATGTGCTTCAGGAAGCCAGTGCATCACTGGCCACGCAATATCAGGTTGCGCGGCTCCATCAGAGTCGTAGGCGATTCCAGGCGATCGCCGATAACCGCGAAGGTGCCAGGACAGCTGCACGTGACTTCGGGATTAATCCCGATACGCCTGCAGGCCGTGTTGAGGTGGCCGCTATAGTAGCTGCATGGGAACTTGCAAAGGAGTATGCGAGTAAAGAAGTCGAGCTTCGTGCGGAGGCGAAGGTGTTAGGCCATAAGAGGATCTTGCAAGTGCAGGAACGCCAAGCTATGTTGAAAGCGGTGACGGATGCATACGGGAAGATGAATGAAAGCGAGACGCCAAGTGCGGAGTACTTGGCAACCAAGGCCGAAGAATGCGAGAGCAACGAGCCCCTAGCGAGTTCACTTGATCGTATCTCTTCAAAGAAAGATTCGCAGGTGGAGAGCCTCCAGACTAGCATTGATCCCACTGGGCATGTTCGTGTGACAAAGACGATGCAGAAGTTGGAAATGCCGCATCACTCCGAGGGCTACCGTCGCTTGATGAAGGTGGAGGCCCATGCCTGGCTCTGCATGAGTGCCCGATTTAAGGCGAAGGCATGGTTGCAAGGGCTTCAGCTTGAAGATTTTACAAGGTTTGTAGAATACATCTTGGGAGATCGTGTTGGCAATTTGAAGTTGCCTACTGCTTCAGGGCAGGAGACGCAGTTCAATCGGCCACCTTGGAACATCGTCTTGAGTTATGAATACAAGTTGAGGGTTGAAGCCTTCAAGATGATCCTGGAGGGAACTGCTACCATGTCGGAGGCGCTTCGGGCCGTGCGTGAGGACCCGTCTTTGAAAGAGGCCTACTTCACGATGCCTCTGGCACTGCACACAGCCGGCACGCCGAATAAGTTTCGGAAGGGCAATCATAAAGGGAAGGATAAGACACCAGGGCAAGAAATACCGCCGCCGCCTGCGCCGCATCAGAACGGACGTGGAACAGGGAAAGGCAAAGGCAAAAAGGGCAAGGGCCAAGTTGTCTTAGCTAACGGGAAACAGCTTGCTCTGGTGTCGGCGACGCCTGATGGTCGCCAGTTGTGCTATGCTTACAACCACCAAGGCTGCACCGATCCGAAGTGCACCCGTGTTCATGCATGTCGTGTGGCCGGATGTTTCGCCGAGCACCCAGCCTCGCAGCACGAAGCTGCGACCACAGGCAAGTGACAGGCTTGCGCTCAGCAGGGGGCGCAGGGGCACAAGCTGCCGGCGTTGCTGTCAGGCCAACCTGTGGCATCAAGGGTGGTACATGTCATTGCAGATCCTGCTGAGCGCTTTGATTGGAAACCGCATCTCAGCAATAGCTTGTCGCAGCCAGAATTCATTGCGTTTGGGTTTGATGCAAACAACATGTTTTGTGGTGACGCTTGGGATCAGTTGTTTGAGCTTGTGAAACAACCGAAAACCGTAATCTTGATTTCGCCACCCTATGATACTTTTAGTCGGGCGAGGCATAAGCAACCTGGGCCCACTCCACTTCGCAGTGATAGGTGGCCCAGAGGTTTTCCTTGGCTTAAGGATTCGTCTATGCAGAAGGTGACTTCTGCCAATCATTTTGTCGACCAGTGTTTGAAAGCAACAGTTTTCGCGGCCGAGGCTGGCAATTTCTTTATGTGGGAGGCGCCGGAACACTTGGGCCGCACTGCAGACGGCCTCGTGCCGAGCTCCATTTGGGCTTGGCCTGAATTACTTGACTGCATACCGCGTTTTGCTGCCACAACCTTTGTGCATTACTTGTGTGAGTTCGGGGCGGACATGGCAAAACCAACACGTTACTTGAGCAATCTGCCCTTCTTTCGTCACTCGCCGCGGCCTTTCAAGGGGATGCCGGTGTTGGATGCTGATCAGCGCTACGTCGGGCCGCTGCCCGCGTCGTGCCCTCATGGGGGTCATTCACCTAGCACCGGCAAATCGCAGGCTACGCAAAAGTGGAACTTGCCGCGGGCCCGCGGATGGCCCCTTCAGCTGTGTCAATTTATGGTAGCAGCCATCGACTTCTCGCTGCAAGCAGATGGGGAGTGCAAATCCTCTAAGTCGAAGGTTCCTGATAAAGTAGTCAAGGTCCCCGTAGGGTCCGGTGCACGCCCTAAGGATCCACCCTTGCCCGGCGTTTCAGGTTCTTTTCCTTCAGGTTGCAGTACCGCGGCTGCTCCTCCTTCCCGCTCAGGTTGTAGTTCCCCTAGGGCCTCGGCGGTTCCTCCTTCCCTTTCAGGTTGTAGTCCTCCCGCACATCCTTTGAAGTCCTTGGGCGATCCCGAGAGTGCAGCATCAAAGCTCCTGGCAACACCAGGGCTGCTAGAACGTCGTCGTGTGTTAGAGCTATTTGACATGCTGCCCCGCGAGGAGCCGCCTAGGGAGTCGACTTCAGCTTCACCGGGCAGTTCTTTCGCAACGGGTGCATATTGCAAGGGTGGCTTAGTCGGTTTGAGGCATCATTCCACTGTGCTGCCGAAGTCTACACAGGTTCTAACAAGGTACTTGCAGCAGGTCGCACCGGGCTTTCAAGCATCAGCTATTGCGATCTTCGATGATGTCCGGACGGGGGTCCACCGTGATGCCCGGAATGCGCACTATCCGAACATGGTAGTGCCGTTGTCGGATTTTGAAGATGGCCAAATCTGGTTGGAACAGCAAGGAGGCGATGTATGGGAGACAACACCAGAAGGGCGGAGACCTGGCGTCCACTTGGAGGTTTGCAAGGGCCCTGTAAGCTTCGATGCCTGGCGGTCATACCATGCTACGCGATCGTGGAAGGGCCGTCGGGTGGTGATGGTTGCATACATGACCGATAAGCTTGGCAATGTCGAGGCCGCCGACCTCGCCCACCTTAAGGCCCTGGGGTTTAAGATACCACTTGACTTGGATGCATCAAATGGTGAGACTTCAGAGGTTCTGGATACTGCCGAGGGCCTAAGCACAGGAGACACAGCACCACCAGTGCCATTCAGACCAGAGGCATGTGGGAACCGCGGCAACCCCATTCGTGTTGAGTGGGAAGGACAAGAGGCTGACATGACAGACGGGTTTGGGTTGTGTTCCCCGGCGCGGTGGAGGCCGATGGACCGGGGGCATCGCCTGGGCCCAGCGGCTACTGCACATGCGCAATCCATGTACCGGATGCTTACGAACTTCATTTCGGAGCATGTTCCTGATCCCCGTCGCTTCTGCTTGAGCCTACTTTCAGGTAAGGTCGAATCATCTCCATTCGCCGGGGAGAAGTTGGAAGCTCTGCGTAAGCAGTGGGCAGAAGTACTTGGTGCAGAGAACAATCCCGACGTGCTCGAGATCCCAGTTGCGCAGCCCTTCTTGCTCAGGGCCTTGTCGCTTTCGGCTGAAAGGCTTGAGGACCCAGACTGGCAGATTTTAACGGAGGGAGTCGACTGTTTCTGCACCGGGGTACCCAGCAGTTCCAGGTCCGGCCGAGATGTCATTTTCAGTCCGGCAATCAGGTGCTATGCAGGAGATTCCCTTGGCCGCAACCGCGGACGTGAGTGCTGCACATAGGTTGGTCTTGCATCGGAAGAGCGATTGGGCCTTGATGTCATGCAGGGCAGAGCAAGGGTCCGACACGATTTGGATCAATAAAGGTAGGAACGCCCGAGCTCCGCGACCTTGCAGGGACCACGCCTGCAAGCAGCCTTGGCTAATCTCGACCCTTTCTCTGCCGAGGATGTCTTGCTGCAACCTTGTAACGTGTTCCGCAGCCCGCGAGCCTTTTTGCAAAGCACAGCTACGCCGGGCCATCACATGTTGCTTTCCACCTGGTCCGCGATGCTTCGGGTGCCAATCCCTCCAGCCAGACGCTGGCGTCCCCAGCTTTCGCCCTTGCTTGGAAAGTCTGGTTGTTTCTGCCTCGCATGCTCCTGTTCCGACCAGCGCAATCACCCTGATTGCCGAAACATCACCTGCTTGCCAGGTTCGCAGCATTTTTCCAAGGCGACTGGGGCAGCTTGTTGCGTGCCGCCCTCGACGAGGCTGGCGCGGTCGGCCTGCAAAGTGGTTTGCCCAGTGATGACGTTGCTAAGCGTGCTGAGCTTGCTGCCCACCTTGCACGTTTAGGGGAGCTGTCCGCAGCAAGGCAAGCCCTCATGGCCGAACCCTTAGGCCCTCCCTCGGACTCTACCTTGCGTGAGCTGACCGACCCCGCGCGCAGACCCCCGCAGCCCTACCGACCCTTGCCAGAGACTTGTTGGATTTTCAGCCTCATGCACCAGTTGCGCTTGATCGCGCTGCCGTGCTCACCAACCTCCGCCGGCGCGCAAAGCCTCCGCACCAGGGCCCAGTGGATTCACGGCCGAAATGCTCCGCCTCGTTCTCTTGGCCGTGCAAAGGTGCCCGCACCGATCGTCGCTGCAATAGCCCTGGGACGACTGGTTGCCCTTCGCAAGCCCTCTTGGGGCGCGGGCTAGTCTGTGTAATTATGTTTGGGCGGCTTGCTCGCAAGCTCACCGCATCACCCAAGCTGAGGGCGGCGAACAAGGTGATCCACTCATGCCGGCATTATCTGCCTTGGCGTTTGCACCTGCCCTCCGCGACTTGCACGCAGACCTCCGGCCTGACGAGCAAGCGGTGGCCTTCCTAGATGACGCATACATCCTGGCTCCACCTCACCGCCCTCCACCTGTACCGCCGTTTCGAGGAGCATGCAATGCGTCGTGCCGAGCTCCGCCTCAACCCTGGTAAGACCCGCGTTTGGAACAGTGCAGGGGTCCACCCTCATGGTGTCGATTCGCTCGCGCATAGCGACGTTTGGGTTGCCAATCTCGCCTTGGATTCCGCCCAGCGTGGCTTTGTTGCGCTTGGAGTACCCCTTACCGGAGTTCGTTGCAGCATTCCTTGAGGCCTTGAGGCCTTGCTTGCCAAACAGAGGGTCCTTCTCGACCGCTTGTTGCTCCTTGCCGACACTCAGGTCGCGTGGCTGTTGCTGTCTTTCTGTGCTGCTCCACGTGTGCAGTACGTGCTGCGCACCTTGCCTCCAGAGGATACGCGAGCGTACGCCGCTGAGCACGACGCCGCTGTCCTCTCTAGCCTGGATGTTTTGCTGCATGCCGATGCTGCTTCCGGCTTGCCTGTTTTGGCTGCCGCACGTGCCCAACTTGCGCTGCGCCACGGTGGACTTGGTCTTCGCAGCGCTGAGCGCCATGCCGTCGCAGCTTACTGGGCGTCTTGGGCCGATGCGCTCCCCACCCTCGCACGTCGCGATCGAGCCTTCGCTCAGGCCCTCATATGTTCTTTGGATGGCCCTGGGCCGCTGCCTCAGGCCCTGGCCGCCTTGAAGAATGCCACCGCGTCACTGCAGGCTGCAGGCTACCAGAACCCCACGTATGATGCCGTGCTCTCGGCGGTGCCCCCTGTGTCGCCTGAGGACGACCCCGCTGATTTTACGCGTGGGTGGTTCACGCACAGTTGATGAGTTCTGCCACCGTGCCATCCGCCGAGAGCTCGATGCCCCAAGCCTCGCTATGTTGGACTCACAGTCGGGCCCTCATGCCGCGAGTGTTTTCACTACTAGACCGGTCTTGCCTGAACTGTCCCTCAGCTCGTCGCTCTTCCGTTTGTTGCTCCTGCGCCGGCTTCGCCTGCCCCTGCCCTTGACTTCGGCTCGCTGCCGCTGCCGGCAACTGCACGACCGATTCGGGGACCACCTCGCTGCATGTCCTCGGTCGGGTGTCCTTCGCGCCAGGGGCGGGCCTCTTGAGCGCGCTGCCGTATCTGCCGGGAAGCCGGAGCCACTGTTGCCCTCAACGTCCGGCTTCGCCATATGTCGCCAGGCAGGATGAGCGCCGCATCGAATTCTCGCTGACGGGGGTGTACAGGTTGCGGTCGACCCGACCCTCGTGTCTCCCTTGACAGCAAACGGCGAGTTCCGGCGTGAGGCCAGGCGCACTGCCGGGGCTGCCTTGCGCCACGCTCGCCGGGCGAAGGAGCGCACCTACCCGGAACTCTGCAACTCCGGACGCTGCCGCCTAGTTGAAACAAAAAACCGGCGGCAGGTGGAGCCGGCTCCTTGCCCGTTGCCGAGCCCGGTCCGCTCCCCCACCCCTGCAAAGTGCCTGCATCTCTGCCTACGTGCTGCGGTGGTCCGCCCCGCTCGCATGTGCTGCTGCCCGTGCCTTCGCAAGCAGCCTTCTCTCCCTAACGCTTTCCGGCGCAGCCAATGTCGACGGAGATCCCCCCCTTCTCAGCGACCTTCTCGCCGAACCATCGGCCCCACCTCCGAGATGCACACTGTTGGAGGAACTGCTATACGGCATGAATTCTGACGGTAACCATGCTGGTGATGGGACCGGATAATGCATCTGATCTGGTCACTCATGAGAAATTAGCTGCAGGCAAAACCCCCCGTCCAATGCCCTGTAGTCGGACCTGGACTCCTCTTGCGCAGTCGCAAAAAGGTGCGTTAAAAAAAAAAACGCATCTGCAGCTGTTGTACAACCGTTCGACCTAACCAACCCTGCAATGCGGGCTTCGTCCTTGCTAGGTAGGAGGGAAAAAACCTCCTCTTGCCAGCCGCATGCCCTGACATGCCTTGCTGCCTTGCTGCTGGCCCTGGATTTGCGCGCCAACGCAGTTGCGAGCAGTGATTTTGGTTGTGGCATTAGGAGAATATGCCAGTTCCATATTTAATCCAGCTCGGTGTCTGCATGGATGCATGGGCTCTGCAAGACCACAGCTAGTTTTCTTTCATCCGACCATGCGCAGTTGGATGCGATGGTTTGGGCATGTTTCGGCCAGTTCGGGCCTCAAGAGGTGGGTTGCTGCTTCTTTCGAGATGCACAATGTCAAGCAAGCCGCATTGAAAGCACGTTGAGAAAGTGAAGCACAACCTGTGGTGGTAGCAGTCTTTGCTCGCAAGTCATCATAAGGACGCCATCCCGCAAATTGGACAGGCCAGCATCATCCGGCATCCAATTGGAAGCATGGGGGGAAACCGGGTAGACGGTGCGTCGCCAATACTTCATGCCAGAATCATATGTTAGCTAGAATCCTGGGCTGCTTCTCGGATGAGTTCTTCAACAGGTCCGCTGGTATCATATTCCAGGGTTGCTATAAGACCTACGACTGGTGCTGGTGAGGCGTGGGCCATGGGCATGGTTTGGATGCTGTTTGGTTTTCATGGCATGGCAAAAAAACAACCCATCATGTTTCCGTGCAGAGTGTTGGCTCTCATTTACGTGTTCAACCCGGCGTGTTCGGGCGGAGTGAGTTTGATGGCAATGACATGGAGAGGGTCGGCCGTTTTGTTGCCACTTGGCGAGAACATGCCCGAGTTTCCCATGAAATGCTGACGTTAAGGATCGTAAGCGTCAACAAGGGTGCAGAGCGTGACGGAGGTGCACGATACGAGGTTGCTCAAGACAAACGCAGGACCTGGGATCCGGTTGAGGCTGAAGCATTGCTGGCATCGCAAATCCGCGTGCTGAGGCTGGCAGCAGTGTGCACAGCAGTTTCTCCAGAGGCGTTGCAATCTGCCTTGGCCGAGGCCGGGGTAAACTGGGGTCAGCAGACTTCGTTTGGTTCAATTTCGGTGCTCATTGCTTTGCTTCAGCTAGCTCGCGGTTGCTCAGATATGTCCACCCATAGCAGCACTTTGATTCGTTCACGAGAGAGGGTACCGCGGGCCTGATGTCAGAATTCCAGGTGGCCAGATCGAAAAGTGCTGAGTACAACTGCTCGGTGAGCATTGCCGAACCTTGCCTTGCCTATCAGGTCCGATAGGATAGGACGTTCTTCTGCGTCAGGGTTTCCTGCCATGTGGATACCACAGCCTTAGCACAGGAACTGCGGAACCATTTGTTACAGGTCTGTAGAGGCTAAGTAGAACCAGCACATACCAGCATCATCACGACGGTGTTGTTCGTTGATGTGGAGTGTTGGCATTATGCCCATGGTCCCATGCGGAACTAACCTGGGATATTTGCGACTTTACAGGGTGGATGATGTCGTATCTCGAAGCCAAGCTTTCGACGATAAGACTGTCTGTCCTTTCACGCTGCTTGTTTTTTACATGCTCATAATGATATGGCGTTCGGTGCCAGCCCAAACTTGCCGAAACTCCAGCTGAGGTTCGGACGCCAGTCGGGTCCGCGCAGGCAGCCGACGGCACTGTCAACTTCGAGGTGAGCAGCGGGTTGTCGTTTTTGCCAACGCCATTGATTGTCAGCTCGAGGTTTGCAGGTTACAGGCTTTGTTGGGGGTTTGGGAGAAGGGGTGACGGTTGCATCTGTTGGTTTGCACTTGGGGGCTTCAGTCACGCTACACTCAATCGCCAGCAACCTTGCAAGTGAAGAATTCACGAGTTTCCGAAGTAGGATGTGCAGGATCTCAGAACCTGCACGTATGCTCAACCGTGCAACTTCAAACTTCAGGTGCAGCATTCAATCCGAGGCGGCTCAGTGCAAAACACCTGTGCGAAACACCGTTCAGGTGTCCAGCAGTCCGACCCCAAGCGAAACCCCAACACCAACGAGTTTGCCTTCGAATCCCTTGGTGTACGTGAGGCAAGCCAGAAGGCAGCGGCGACAGACTTGCATCTTTGACAAAAGCTGGAATTAGATGGGTTCGCACAGCACGCTGTGCCCACAAGCTCTGGCAGACTTGACCGTAATGATTGCCACGATGTCAGGAGATCTGGCTCTGAAGTGGTGATTGGTTTTCGTTTGGTTCGAGACGACCTCCGGATATAGGGGTTCATCAGGTTGACAATAGTTCGACCACCTGACGAAGGTAAGCCAGGTCGGCATAGTCACACCAACAATCGCAACTAGACGCCGTTGCACAGCTGAGCACACAAATTGGGGATGTCTTCGGTCTCATGTTTGTTTCGCTTGTACCCTGCGGTACAACCTGAGGATTTGTCTAGGCCTAGGCACCACTAGGAAGTGCCCCTGACATGTGTAGAAGTTTTATTCACTCACACCCACGCATCAGGTTTGTCACACTGGCTGGAAACTGTTCATAAAGGGCTTGTCGTTGATACTTGCGGTCTTTACTTTAAGAAGTAAAGACCGCCAAACGGGGCAGTGTGCGCTCGAGTAGGGCCAACTTGCAGCAAAACAGGCAATCGGATCAGAGCTAAGCTCGGCTGCGAGTCGGTATCGCCAGAGCAGTTGAGCCTGCATGAGACAGATGCTTACGAAATGTGCCCGCTCCAATTGCCGTTTGTGCGCAGGTACCCTTGGGGCAGCGTCTTGGCATATCGGGACAAATGGTCGTTGCAATTTTCCAGCTGATGCCATACGAAAGTCATGGCTTCTTGTTGTTCAGGATTGAATGTCCCAACTCTGGTGCAGTGAACACAAAACCTCAGTGGATTGTGTCGTCTTTCTCAGACCTTCATGTCTCGAAAAGGTGTGACAAAGATGTTCACCGCTGCGTCAGTCATGAAACTGGTCGCAGGAGGCTACTTCCGAAACTCGGCTTGATGCTGTAAACTGTAAACATGGTTGGGCGCAGGAGTAGGGCATCGTGTCGCATTTCAGTCCGCCCGGAAATGCCTCCAGCTGAATCGAACTGATTTCCAACCACAGATTTAAAGCTCAGACCGCAAATTTGCGATGTGCACCCTAA
The DNA here is from genome assembly GCA_905221615.1 of Symbiodinium sp. CCMP2592. NCBI lineage: Eukaryota > Dinophyceae > Suessiales > Symbiodiniaceae > Symbiodinium > Symbiodinium sp. CCMP2592. The sequence goes on along the minus strand of CAJNDT010001335.1, from coordinate 527,052 downwards.
ACACGCACAGCACTGTGCCGGGAGCAAGACATGCCTGACTGAGGCACTGGCATGTGATCTTCTACCTAGTTTCGGCATAACGCGACATTCGATCCTGCTCAACGAAATCAGCTTTTCACGGCCAAAACCCTGCTTCCCGAAGCTTGAACTCGCCCCAGATGAAATTTTCCACGAGTTCGACTGCGTACCTGCACCTCGTTTGGGCAAATCTCAGGTCTCTCCGATCCTACCCGAGCTCCAAACGAGCTTCCTTGAACCCAAACAAAAAGCAAAATTGTGGTTGCAGGTTTAACTATGTATATGGGTTCGAGGCGTTGCATAAAGCCTGCCTTACGCTCTGCCCCGTACTCGGCACAAACCTGGCAAATCCAAGACAAGTGTTTTTCCAGCAAATCTCCACACATGTATCCTGCCTTCTAACAGGACCGAACAGGGTTCATGCAAGTGCTTCTGCTGTTAGGGATGCAGCATCTGCTTATGCTAAGGACTGGACGATGAGATCGCCCCGTTGGTGGACTCCGTGATTGCAAAGATGGCAGCCAAGGACTGCACCAGCTCGCCACGGGAGCTTTCTTCCACTACGATAAAGAGGGAGACTTGCTGACAGGACCCGAAGCAAAACTTCACTAGCGTTGAGGAACTCTGGGGCGTGAATGCTGCGAAAACTACGCTTCGAGAGCTGTTGGGCATGATGCAGCTTGGTCGCAACAGCAAAGGAGTTCAAAGGCCCTTGGTTGCTTCGCCGAGGTCTTCCATACCGGATTTCGATACGGCGCAGCCAGCCAAGACCGGCATCTCCAAGGAGCTTTAGCGGACACAAGCAATGGGCGAGGTTTTCGGTCAGTAGAGACGATTTCTAGTGTCGCTCGCGCCGCAGGTGGGGTTCAACATGTCTGTCTCAGAGAACTGCGACTGTGATGTATGTCACGCAGCAACAGCGGTTTTCTGGACACGTAGGCTTGCACCATCTTGCACCTCCAGCAGCACGGACATGCAGAATTACGCCTGCAACAGCTTTTGGGGTGTCTCCGTCCTTCAAACATGCGGCTGGACTGGGGAAGCCCACTTCGATCTGCGCTTGCTGTCCTGATGCTTGCGAGCTTCGTTTCGATGTTGACGGCTTTCTTTGTTCTTATGCTGGGTGTGCGGTCTTTCAAGCTCGGACGTGGTCTACGTTGCTGGTACTCCTACTGTCCTCGCTGCTGATGTTGGCAGCGCTGGCCTGTGTGTACTAAGACGGTTCAAACCGTGAGGTGAGGCCAGCCAAGCCAAATCAAGAAGGGAAGTTTATCTGGGCATCGTGTACATACGAGCAGGTCAGAACAAGCAACAAGATGCATTATAATTACATGAGGCCAGGGCAAGCAGAATGGACTCGGTCCCGTCCGCTCTCGATCCCACCAGCCCAGGCATTTCCCCAGAAGACGTGTCTCTGCTGCTTGGAGGATTTCCTGCCGTCGAGCCAGGTCGCAATCCTTCCATGCCGCCATGTCTGCCACCAGGAAAGTATTGTCCAATGGTCCTTCGCCCCTGCAGTTGCTGTGCATCCTGCCCATGTTGCCGCACACGATATGACCGCGGTGATGGCTTTCAGCAATCGGTCATGCCTGCTCTTGGCCGCTTCTGTCGCTAGTGAATCACGTGTATTTCTGGATGCCAGGCCCACCCCAAATACTGCCGTTCGAAGTGCTAGGCGTTCTTCAAAAATGTGTTCCGTACTGGCCTCCGTTCTGGTTGCCTTTTCTAGCCGTGGCATAGCTCCCACTTGTGTTGGTGGATGCATGTTGGATGCGTTTTAGATTTGAAACTTTTTCAAGAGTCGAGTCAGTTTCTGCACCTTGGCTTCACCCAGTTGCCTCATGCTGAAGCGACGTGATGTTCTGGGATTCAGCCCATAAAACACTTTCTTGTTTTTGCATCAGATGTGCCTACATGGCCGTGGGAGAAGTTGGGCCTGCGAGAGCCGCAGAGCCATCCGCAAGTTCCTGCTTTTTGAACTCCATCGTTGCTGCTTCTCAATTTCGTGCTTCGACACATCGGGCCATGGCAAACGAACCACTTGATGCGGTTAGGTCATAGCCACCAGCAGCAACTTGCCCAGTCCTGTTTTAAGCAGTCCTAGGAGAAGGGCAGATAGATCTGTCGAGATTGCTGCGCAATTGGCAAGTCTTGGTGTCAAGACATGCTCAGGGCGAAGAGCCCGTGCGAGCAGACGTTTCTTCCAAAGATCGTTTTTGGCATCCCGATCCGAACCCCTCCAAAAGCCTCGAAGCCAGACAGGCCCTCACCATCCCCTGCACTGCGATGTGAGGATCCTCTGCGGGCTGAGCTTTATCGTCAGCCAGACCACTTCTACGAGCCTGCGGAGCTGATGTCGCTTGGGTGGGAACGCTTTCGGTTGAGTTACAGGGCCCGAAGAGCTTGGGGTTCAGAGGAACAGCACTGAAAAGCTTCCAGGCATCAACTGGTCACGATTCACCAGCCGTACTTTCCAGGCCTAGAAGTCCCGAGCTCCTTTTGTCCCGGTCGTTCTACAAGACTCGCCATCAAACCTGCCAAAGTCCAGCCTCCTGACACCGGCTGAAACACATGGTCTCGACACCTGCCTGTAAGGAGCGTGCCATGGGTGGCTGGGCACACGAAGGCCAGAGCCCCCAAAACTCCGCAATTCTGAATTGCATGAGATCAGCGTAGGCAGGTATGCGTGGGCAAGTGCGTGTTCTTTGGTGGAAATTCCACGATCTTCCGGTGCTCCTTTTCATTGAGGTCACTCGAAGTTTCGGGGCCACATCGGGGCTCGTTCGTGTGAAACACGGAAGTGTGTCACGATGCCGTGCGTAATTATTCTGGTGCACATGGTCTTGTCGAGGAATGGTGCTCCCGCCGCAACACGGCGCACATGTTGCGTCCCATTGCGCCGAAACATTCCCTCCACAGTTCCCCACATGTTTGGGCGGGACGTGTGGCTCCCCACAGTGCCGTGCCTGTTCTTGAGTGGCAATCCAACCGCAGCATGGTGCATTTGGCAGTCATCGGGTGGTCTTTGAAGCACATGGAATTCATGGAATGACATGAATCCTTGCACGTAGAGATCGGGAATGCTTACGTGCGCTCTTGTTGTTTTGGGGCTTACTCTAGCGTGACGACTCGCAATCTTGGAAATGTCAGCAGCGCATTGCAGGTTGCCAAGTCGCACTGGGTTAAAACATACGTATGGAGAGTGTTGGGTAGCCGGATCGCACTTTCTTGCATCCACTGCCATGGAAAAGGAGTGCAGCTCCCACATCATTATCGGCAAATTCTGTGCCTGGGCTTGTTTGGAGGACATCCCGAACATTTTGGATCGTCGTCGTAGTCGTAGTCGTACAGTGATTTGTATGATCCATGTTAAATTGTTTTGATCCTCCACCCTCAACCCACCGCCACGTTGGTTTCGCTGCTGGGTGGCCCCCGTGAGGCTGGGGCCGGGCATCAGAGGGTTTCGGGCTCTAAGGTTTCCGGTTCAGGTTTCGGGTTTGACACTAAGGAGTTTTCAGGATCGAAGGCTCGGCCACACTTGAAAGCTTTCAGCGGCTTAGTTGGCCGAGACCCACTCGCAGGCTCTCTGCGTTGAGCAACATCGGCAACCCAACACCGTATACACCTTGAGCCCTGTAAGCTGAACCGGTGAATCGCTGTGCACCTTGCTGCCAGATGTTGCTGTCTTACACCAGACTGCTCGAACTTCGGCCAGGATAACAAGTGGACATACCATACATTCGCAAAATTCCGACTCTAAACTTCAAATCTCATCCTGGCAGCTAAGGCTGTTCAGAGCACGCAGCCATGGCCAGCAACTCTAGTTACACCCACCGTTGGAACCCTCTACGCTGTACCACGCTTTTCTGGCTTTGACACCATGGTTTCGCAAGGTTCCGACCCGGGACTATTGAAATCGCACTTGCAGAAATGTTTTGGTTCGTTTTTAATCCGTCCTTCCTCAATTTTTTTGATCCGCTATTCCCAGGAACCGTGCTATTGTTTGCAGCAGCTCCCCAAACCCTAAGTTTGTTTTCGATCTTTCCTTGTTTTTGATCCATTTTAGGCCTTGTTTTTGATCCTCCACCCACTTTGTTTTGGTAATCGTAGTGGTAGTGGTGGTCGTGTTCGTAGTGGCAGTGGTCGAGGTGGTGGTGGCGGCAGCTGGTGGCAGTGTGGTAGTTGTGCCAGTCGTCGCAATACTGGTGGTCGATGTCTTGGTATGTCTGAGTCAAAGTTGGAGTAGTAGCAGTAGTAGTAGTAGTAGTAGTAGTCGTAGTAGTAGTCGTAGTAGTAGTCGTAGTAGTAGTAGTAGTAGTAGTCGTAGTAGTAGTAGTAATAGTAGGAATAGGAGTAGCAGTAGGAGTAGGGTTAGGACTAGGAGTGACTAGGAGTAGGAGAAGGGAGTAGGGAGTAGCAGCAGCACTAGCACTAGCGGTAGCAGTAGCACTTGCAGTGGTAGTAGTAGTAGTAGTAGTAGTAGTAGTAGTAGTAGTAGTGGGAGTGGTAGTAGGAGTAAATACATAATGTGGCAGTCGTACAAGTGGTGGTAGTAGTATTAGTCTTAGTAATAGCAGTAGCAGTACCGCTAGCAGCAGCAGGAACTGGAGAAGCAGCAGGAGCAGGAGCAGGAGCAGGAGCAGGAGCAGGAGCAGGAGCAGGAGCAGGCGCGGGAGCAGGAGCAGTAGCAGGAGCAGGAGCAGGAGCAGTAGCAGGAGCAGGAGAAGGAGCAGAAACGACAGCAGAAGCAGTAGCAGTACCAGCAGCAGCAGCAGTAGCAGTAGCAGTAGCAGTAGCAGTAGCAGAAGCAGAAGCAGTGGCACTGGCAGTAGCAGTAGCAGTAGCATCAGCAGCAGCAGCAGCACTACAGCGGCCGTGACTGTAGCAGTAGCACATTCTGAGAGTGCGGATGTGCTGTATCGGACGAGAGAGCCTGACTGGAAGTGGTGCGCCGTGTGCACCTTCAGCGAAGTGGACTTCCCGACCCGTGCTTGAGTGAGTAGTCTGACCGTTCATGTACTGGGACTAGCCGAATCTGCTGATGTCCCTGCATCTGTGAATGTAGGTAGTAGGTAGCACAGAGTGGGCAGTGGCAGTAGGTAGTGGGCAGGTAGGTAGGTCGAGCAGCAAGCAATGGGCAGCAAGCAGCAAGCAGCAAGAGTTAACCACGCTGCAGATTTACTCCCATCCCCGGTTCAGACACACATGGCACTCCGCGAAGGAATGTCTGAAGCTTTGAGGGATGGTTGCAACTGCGAGGGAAAGCCTTTAACTTCAGTGCTTGCGACCAGGGGTGGGTACCTTAATGGGGTTATGCATCACAACCTGGATGATGCGAGGCTACAGCAGCACCAACTTCATGCTGTTGGGCTTAGCGCTAGCCCAGCATGCTGGTGATGCTTGGCAACGCATTCGTCAAGTTGCTAGGAGCTTGATAAGTGTAAACGTCCTTCTTTCCTTTCACCTGCGGTTTCCTTCAGTGCGTGCTGTCCTGCTACTACCACTACCACTACCACTACCACTACCACTACCACTACCACTACCACTACCACTGCCGCTACCGCTACCGCTGCCGCTGCCGCTGCCACTACCACTACCACTACCACTACCACTACCACTACCACTACCACTACCACTACCACTACCACTACCACTACCACTACCACTACCACTACCACTACAGGGATACGGGCCTACTTCCGGCCCAGATCTCCACCTCATGTGTCACACCATGGCCAGGCTCCTCATGAGACACGAGGACGCCCTCTCGGTGCTGCAGCAATCCACCACCTGGATTCTCTTCCTCACGACCCAGACGGAAAGCACCATCCTCCCCAAGCTGTTCGCCACAGCCCAAGGTTGGCACGACCTGCGATGGAACAACCCGGACGGCATCACGCAGCCGATGCGCATCATCCTATGGCAGAAGCTGATGATGGAGTTGGCGCAGCGTGCGCAGAAGGTGATAGACCAGGCGGACGCACGGGAACAGGCTGTTCAGATGGAGCTGTACAACCCGAATACGGGATTTGGCTACCGCAAGTGGAACAACAAGGAAGGTGCCATGCAAGCCATCCCGGACCGAGAGCCGCTAATGGCCCAGAAGGTGGTGGAAGTGGCTCAGGAGCTGGCGACATTGAGTGTGCAGCCACAGCTGCTCAATCGCTTTCACGCCACGAGGCAACTGGAGGAGAAGATGGAAGGAAGCACAGTCACCTGGCTTCTGGAAGTGGGATGGCGAGGAGAGCAGACAGCCCGATTTTGGGAGCTACTTCAGCTCCTCTCGCACAACTCCTCTCTCCTCATGGTGGGCTGCACCCTTCGCCCAGATCGCCTCCAACGATCAGCCCTGGCGCAGCAGCTCCAGACCCTCTTGCAATCCATGAACATTCCCATGCCACGTCAGCAGCCGAGACCTCAGCATTACTTCCGACATTGCGGCTTCACAACCCATCCAACTACTGCTACTCCCACGCTTGCCTCCTGACCTATCTTTGGATTGTGTCCCTGTCAACCTCATCCCTTCAGGTACTGGACCGGGAACCGATAAGGAGCTTCATTGCGCAGGCGCGCAAGCAGCAACAACTGACGCTGTGGTCCCTTCTACCATGGCGACAGGCACTCCGGCGCTGGACTAATCCTGCCAGACAGCACGATGCCGCGGACTTCCTACTACACCTTCACCAGGTGTTAAATGCACCCTGCTTCCAAGGCCTCTGGCAATCTTATGATGACCGCAGAGTGCTCCAGGATGAAGGCGGGGTTTGTCCACTCATCCTTTCTGGTATTCAAGATGCCTCTACTGCCGTTGCTACCTCAGCCCAGTCCTGCATCAATCGTTGGTACTCGCAGAAACGTCGCCACGCCTTGATCTCAGGTACTGAAGCTGTGGCTGTACAGCTGAACAGATTCTGCAATGAGCGGGGCATTGCTACCAAATGTGACCATCGCATCGAAGCAGATCAGGAAGTCCTCTTTCCTCAATGGATCCCCACCTCCACTGAAGTCATATGGAGAACTTATCAGCTTCAAGCGATTGTCCAGCACTTCGGACCTACTACGGTCACGGGGCACTACCGTGCTGCACTCAAGCCTCGCTCTGATGTTACACCCCTCTGGCATTACACAGATGACAACAGAGCTGCACAATCCATTCGCCTGGAAGCCCTTTCCACCTCCAGCTACATACTCGTATACAGACTGAGGAGTGCTGCCACTTCCACATAGGCCCTTCGGGGCACAACGTAGTTAGTTCCGAGACGATCCAAGTGTGATCGTGCGCCACTGTGCGCCAGGTGATTCCTGCTCCAATCAGCGCATTGCGACTTTACCGTCCGCAGCGAGTGTGATGATGATACCACTACCACTACCACTACCACTACCACTACCACTACCACTACCACTACTACTACTGCTACTTCTGCTACTAAATGCGCTTCTACTACTACTGCTACTACTACTACTACCACCACCACCACCACCACTGCTACCACTACTGCTACTACTACTACTACTACTACTACTACTACTGCTACTACGACAAAAACTACTGCTACGACGACTACTACTACTGCTACTACTACTGCTACTACTACTGCTACTACTACTACTACTACTGCTACTGCTACTGCTACTGCTACTGCTACTGCTACTGTTACTGCTACTACTACTACTACTACTACTATTACAACTACAACTACAACTACAACAACAACTACTACTACTACTACTACTACGACTACGACTACGACGACGACGACGACTACTACTACTACGACTACTACTACTACTACTACTACTACTAGTACTGTTACTGTTATGAATATTACTTCTCCTACTGCAACGACTGCTCCTGCTACTACTGCTGTTGCTGCTGCCGCTGCTGCGGCTGCAGCTGCTGCGATTACTGCTGCCGTCGGCAGGTCTTGATGTCCAACCTGGGAAGTATGGCCAACCTCCGTTTGTTTTTCTTTCTTGGGGTCCGCTGCCAGAGTAGACAACGAGGTCGAGCACTGGGCAGACCTCAACCAGACCAAGTTCTTGCCTGAGTACCTCCAAGGGCAGATCCGCTTTGCAAATAAGGGCACTGCCAAGGCACTTGCAGGGCTTGTCGGGCGATGGTGGTTTCAAGCATTGGAGAAGCTTTTTTTGTTTGAGATTTCGGACCGGAGTGACATGGCCACCCAAAACGTGCGAGGACACGGCAATTGGCAATGCTGGCAGCGTAACGGGTTATGGCATGTGCCCGATGTTTGTAAACCAGAAGTCGAAGGAAGAACCTGTAGCATGAGTTGCGAGGACATCGGTGCAGTGCCAGGCTACGATCGAACTTCGTACAACCGGCAGCCAGGCATCTTGCCAAATGCTTTGCGCTTAAGTTCTCACGCGAAAACAAGTTATAGGTTCGTCGTTCGGATTTGACTAAAGTATGGTCCATACCGGGTCGGGCTGGAGCTTGCTTATTCGATCTTCGGTTAGGAGCCAGAAGCTTAGGGCAGAAAGGGGCATCTTCGACTTCCGTCCAGGTCTAAGCGTTTCGGATCAGATCCAACTGCCGAGGGAATCTGAGCAACCACAACAACTGGCAAGTCGATGGCGTTTTTGCGGGCTGGACGGCCAGCAACGTGGTAGCAACCTCGGCGCAGATTGCGGACCCCGGGTTTGCCTCAAGCGTTTGCGGAAGACCAGAAGCGGAAGTTTTAGATTTTAGATCGGCTTGCGGTTGCAGCGGGCCAAGTATCCAAAAGAAAAGGAGTCGTCATCGCTGACCGTATCTAATCCTGGGAGGACCTGGCATGGGAGATTTGGGGGCCTCCGAGCAGCGTGGCTCCCAAGGAGGGGCAGGGATGAATGAATCGCTGCTCTATGGCGGATTCACTGCGTTTGTTTTTCAAGGCTGCGAGATGTACCTTTCTCACTGCTCTTTGGGCCACATGATCAGCCAGGAGCTGACCGATCAAATGATCCCTCAACGCACGCACATCTATGGACTCGGCGCCTTCAACGTTTCTGGACAGCTGTGGAGCGTCTTGTTGTCTCGGACCCCTTAGACTCGGCATCGCTGCAGCTGCCGGTATCCGTGTCATGTCCTACCCTGACATTTCAGGTTGGGCTCTTTTCAGCCGGGCAGTCCGGCAAGCTAGGCCTGCCGAGCCTGTCATGCAGCAGTTTGTGCTTTGGGCGTGTTGGTCACCGAGTTGTGTCGATGCTTGCGAGTGCTTCAGCAGCACCGGCTGATTCCCCGCTCTGTACTTCAGAACGGGGCAATCGCAACTTGAGCTTTAAAGCTTCCGCACCCTGTGCCCTTGGCACAGTCAGCGACACCCTTTCTACTGGTAGTGCACACTTGCAAGGCCAAGCGGTGTTCATTTGCTGTAACACTCTAGCATGTTTATGCCTCGTTTGTCTGTACGCCCTTTGCCTTGTCATGCTCTGCCGACTTCCACAGCTTTCTGGCTGTCGGAATAGGCGTGCGATGTTGGAGCAGCTTTTCCAGATCTTGGGCCACATCAAAGAAGTTGATCAAAGGTCAGGTCGTAAATGCAAACCTCCAGATCCCATCCTCAAGCCAACGTTGGAGCCAAAGGGTGTGCGCCTATTCCGAAGGGGTGTAGTCAAGGGCACCCAGACACAGAGCTCCCGGTCGGACGAAACCAGGAGTTGGCTATGGCCATTTGGGTGCCACTTACGGACGCTGAGCAGAGTTAGTCAGTCAGTGAAGTGGAGGTGAAGCCGGAAGCAGCAGCACAATTAGGTCCGAGTTCTTGTAGTCCACCACGCTGATGACGTGTTCCAAGTTACCGAGGATATCAAAGCATCGTGGGCTTCTTCCCTGAGCTCAATATCTCCATAGCCCTGGCCACCAACATTGAGACCGACAAGCAGGCCAGCATTGCGAGTAATGCTATGCTTGTATGTCCTTGGAAATGGTTGCAGGTTCAGACCCCTGACACGCTGTGCCTTGGACGGCTCTTGATCTTGCAATCTTACTTCGTCCGTTCAGCTTGACGAACTCAACGGGGACGGCTCCCAGGTGCTTCTCCTACAATGCCGTGGCAGGCCGGGGGGCCGCCTCCGGGCCTGCATTCGCGGTGTCGACTTCTCCTGGGGTCTCTTTGCTTTGGGAACTGCTGTTGCCAGCCGGCAGAGTGTTCCTGGTGCCGGCCACACACGCAAGCCGCACTGGGTTGCTTAGGTCATGCTAAACAAGCATCTGTTGGCAACCCTACCAGTCACCAGGCCTGATCCTGAACAAGACCTTCCACTGCACCTTCAAGACAATGGGCTACTACGGTGGTCAGTGTAAGTGCTCCGAGCAGGTCCAGGTCTTCGTGTGAGGCTCTGCGACTGCTTGCTCCAGCTCATGTGCACTTCGTGCAATTGTTGTCGACAAGGCCTCCATGTACACCGTGCGAAGTTTTGCACCTGTTTCTTGGCAGGTGACTGTTTCACTGCTTTTGGGTAGGGGCCCTTTGCGCGCGGCCCTCGCTTTATGCTCCTGAGGCATGCGAGACGTACAGAAGCTTCCCGCAGCAACACCCTAAAGGACTTGTGTTTTGTTCGGGTGTTTTTTGCGCAAAGCGCAACGCTTGTTCGCAAGACTTTCGCAGCGCAGCATCGGCGAGCCAGCAAGGGCAAAGGAGTTCAGCGCCTTTTAAAAACTTAGGACAGCAAGGAAGTGTGGACTTCAGATTGTCTGACCCATGGCTGGAGCTGCTAGGGCTCCAGACGAGGGTCCCACTCACTGGCCGCCTGCAATGCACGGAGTCACCAAAAAGGAAAAAGGTGAGGGACCGAGTCAAGACCAACATGCTCTGGGGAAAGTCGCACTCAAAGAGGTCGCTGCGCTGTTTCAAATTGTCAGAGGCCTCGACGAACATCAACAGCAACGACAACTACAACTACAAGTACGGGTTCTAGTGCCAGTGCCACTACAGCTACAAGTGCCAGTGCGAGTACTCGTAAACTAAAAGTACTCATACAAGTACAAGTGCTACGATGACTGCTGCAGCTGCTGCTGCTGCTGCTGCTACTGCTACTGCCAGCTCAAGCGGCCGCGAATTGTAGCCGTCGAATCACCACAGGACAGCCTGTGAAGGGCCCAACCATTAGAGATCCCAACAGACCCTGGTCCTCCAACCACTTTCCATTCTCTTACATCAGGTTGGGCATGGGAGTGCTCTCAAATCTGTGTTGAGGCTCACAGAGTCTCAGTCATTTCTCGCACTGATACAGGCAAGCCAATTTGCAGGCGTTATGCACGAGCTGGCCCGGTCCCCATTCCGGGGGGAGATATTCACTTGCTGAGCAAACTTGCTCTGCTCCTAGGGTTCCCGTCTTGCCGCACGGCAGGGGAGTTCGAACTGCTTGCAGTTTGGGCGAAAAAAAGCGGATGACACAGGGCCTATCATGTTTCACTCCATGTTCATGAATGTTACGGTTCGCAGAGCAGATCTTAGACTTCTTGAATATTCCGGTTTTACAAGGACACGTTTTGAGCATGTCTACAGATGCTCTTCGCCGATGCAGCCCCACCATGCCAAGTGACTCGAAAAGGCTCATGAGTCCCTGTTGCACAAGCGGTAGATCCCTGTAATGCCTCCACGCCTTGCCTCTGGTCTTCGGAAGCTGAAATCGGATGGCACTGGCCAATGCTTGTATTTGGTTCGGTATTGCTCGCAGCCTCCACGGAAATGTGCTTGTTTCGTATTACCAGCATGGGATGGTCGCAGATATTTGCCAAGATCAACGCAAGGGATGTTTGTTTACTTTTTTCCCTTCTTGCAGCCAGGGAAAGCCAGTGTCTACAGTGATCCCACCTTGCTAGGTCTGTGGGTCAAGCAGCGAACTTCGAAGTCCAACTAACAACAACTCAACACAGACACAACTTCGCTTTCTACGCTGCAAGCACTTGTGCGTGGGAGGTTTGTTCTGGGGGGAGGCGATCTCCTTTACTGTGGCTAGGGTCCGGTTTCACTGGTCTTTCTCAAAGCGGAACTAGGGGTGGGTTCGTCTATTGGGTATAGTCTATTATAGTCGTTTGCTTCCGCAGAGAGACTGCTGTCACTTGGAACTGGGAATATGCTTGCGTGGTTGTCGTTTCGATTCTGTTTGACAGCGGGCCTGTTGAGTTAATTGGCTCAATAGGCTAGTCAATGTGATCGCCGCACCTACATCTGCAGACCTTGCCAGGCTTTGTACGAGAGTGAGTTTCAAAATAAAGTGCAACCTGGTCATAGTGTTGGTCTTCGGAAGCTGTGGAACGCTAGTCGTTTGCTTCCGCAGAGAGACTGCTGTCACTTGGAACTGGGAATATGCTTGCGTGGTTGTCGTTTCGATTCTGTTTGACAGCGGGCCTGTTGAGTTAATTGGCTCAATAGGCTAGTCAATGTGATCGCCGCGCCTACATCTGCAGACCTTGCCAGGCTTTGTACGAGAGTGAGTTTCAAAATAAAGTGCAACCTGGTCATAGTGTTGGTCTTCGGAAGCTGTGGAACGCAGGCGCGCTGAAATGCGTCATGCACCTTTATTTGCTTGTCTGTTTTACTGAGCTGTTCTTCAAACTGCATCTCTTCCAAGACGATGGCGAGCCACAAGCTGGGCAAAAGGGTCTTAGCACCTTTATGCCGGATTGCGACTGTACGGCATCCAGGTATCCAGGCCGGACCTGTCAGGTGTGTGACTGCACATTCAGGATTACATCGGCTTGCAATCGTAGTTACGAATCTGGATTTGCCTAGTAGTCCCGTTCGTCGGGTAAGGTTTTTTCTGCACGGCCCAGCAGTCCCGTACGCTAGTAGGTGAGGCAGTTCTGAGGCCTAGGCGTCCCGTTCGTCGGGTGAGGCCATGCCATAGTGCTGCTAAGTCTTTTTTTGAAGCAACAGTTGGTCCTTAAGCACTCCCAGACCCAGATCGGTGAGGTAGCCTCCTGGTCTAATACGCCCACTCTCCACGCCAGAGTACTTTGTTGATGGAATGCTACTGCTGCATGGAAAGAGTGGTCCTTTGTAACAGTGGTGGTGTCCCTTCGTACTCGTAGATTCATTTCCTGACTGGAGGTCTGCTTTCATCGTTGCCGAGGGTCTAAAATTTTTGTTTTTGCTTTATTTGTTGTTTTCTTTGCTTGAAACAAGCTCAGCAGCCGAGCAAAACCCACAAATTCTGTGAGGGATGCCGCTAAAGTTTTGTTTTGCGAACAACTGCGCGTGCTACGTCCTCAGACCGGCGCGCAGGTGCAGTTTTGTGCTTCACGGGCTGAGTCCACGGACCGCCGTGAAGCAAATCTTGCTGAGCTTTTGGCAGATTGCGGCGAGGCAAGACTGCCAGCTATGGGGCCGTTAACGGCTGCTTTGCTTGGCATAGTTTGGCCCGTCTGGTTTCTTCCTTGCTGTTCCTTGGCCTAGCAAGGTGTTGGTTTGATACAACTTGCCCCGTTGCTGGCCGTTCATGAGCATTAGTCAGCAGTAGTAGTCATTAGCCCGATGCCCGCCAAGGTGCGGGACTACCCGCACGAGCATCTGAATGAATGAATGAATGAATGAATGAATGAATGAATGAATGAGTGAGTGAGTGAATGAATGAATGAATGAATGAAATGAAATGAAATGAATGAAATGAATGAATGAATGAATGAATGGAATGAATGGAATGAATGGAATGAATGGAATGAATGGAATGAATGGATGAATGGATGAATGGATGAATGGATGAATGGATGGATGAATGAATGAATGAATGAATGAACGAATGAACGAATGAACGAATGAACGAATGAACGAATGAACGAATGAACGAATGAACGAATGAACGACTGAACGACTGAACGACTGAACGACTGAATGAGTGAATGAGTGAATGAGTGAATGAGTGAATGAGTGAATGAGTGAAAGAGTGAATGAGTGAATGAGTGAATGAGTGAATGAGCGAAAGAGTGAAAGAGTGAAAGAGTGAAAGAGTGAATGAGTGAATGAGTGAATGAGTGAATGAGTGAATGAGTGAATGAGTGAATGAGTGAATGAGTGAATGAGTGAATGAGTGAAAGAGTGAAAGAGTGAAAGAGTGAAAGAGTGAACGAGTGAATGAGTGAATGAGTGAATGAGTGAATGAGTGAATGAGTGAATGAGTGAATGAATGAATGAATGGAATGAATGGAATGAATGGAATGAATGGAATGAATGGAATGAATGGAATGAATGGAATGAATAGAATGAATGGAATGAATGGAATGAATGGAATGAATGGAATGAATGGAATGAATGGAATGAATGGAATGAATGGAATGAATGGAATGATGGAATGAATGAATGAATGAATGCTACTGCTGCTGCTGCTGCTACTGCTACTGCTGCTGCTACTGCTACTGCTACTGCTACTGCTACTGCTACTGCTACTGCTACTGCTACTGCTACTGCTACTGCTACTGCTACTGCTACTGCTACTGCTACTGCTACTGCTGCTACTGCTACTGCTACTGCTACTGCTACTGCTACTGCTACTGCTACTGCTACTGCTACTGCTACTGCTACTGCTGCTGCTACTGCTGCTGCTACTGCTACTGCTACTACTACTACTACTACTACTACTACTACTAGTACTAGTAGGCCACATTCCATCTTACAAACCCGCTGCCTGGGGCCCTCGACCCCCTAGATACTGACAGTCTGACACTGATGGTGTGGCAACGCCGGTCTTCGGACAGCCGGTGCGAGCCTGCATCTCGTTAGCCGGTCGACCCATGAGGCTTTGTCTGAGCGCAGATAGACCGTGAATAGCACAGTCTTCCCCTGTGATCTAGAATACAGTCTTTGGCAAAGGTACAGAGTGCAGTCAGCGTGTCCAAGTGTTCTTATTTGGTTGTTCACCGTTTGGTTTCGGTTGTCCTTTGTTCTTTCGTCGGAACATAGCTGCCTCGCACGTTCTAATTAGCAGGGCATTTGCCTACCTGTCGGTAATTCAGCTCTACTTGACGTTTCTGTTGCATAGCTGTTGTTAATTAGTAATTGGGAGCCCGCTGCATAGTGTTTTTGGATACTCCTGTTCTACCTTTCTTGTTTTCCCGGGTCGGTTTCGATTGTGCTGCAGCCTCACGGGCCCCGCTCTTGCATGCATCCCTAGTCCGTAACGGCAGTGGGGTGTACACAGCATGCTCTTCCCAGGATGATGCGAGCCGCACTGGTTACCTTAGGGGTCGTTCGGGCTTCCGCGGTCAGCTATCCTGGAAAGCGCTAGATCTCTGAGGCTCGGCGTCTGTACGTGTGCGCTTTTTGTATGGTTGTTACTTGTGTCTGGGCCTTTCAAAGCAGTACACGCGCAGTCCCTTGAGTCTCCCTCTCTCTAATCTTCGAGTTCTGACGAGTTCCCTGCGGTGCGACGAGTTTCAGCTGGGCGGGTGGCAAAAAAGTACTAGTACTACTACTACTACTACTACTACTCCTGCTGCTGCTACTACTACTACTACTACTACGACTACTACTACTATTACTTATACGACGACGACGATTACTACTACTACTACTACTACTACTACTACTACTACTACTACTACTAGTACTAGTACTACTACTACTACTACTACGACTACTACTGCTACTGCTACTGCTACTGCTACTGCTACTGCTACTGCTACTGCTACTGCTACTGCTGCTGCTGCTGCTGCTGCTGCTGCTGCTGCTGCTGCTGCTCCTGCTCCTTCTCCTGCTCCTGCTCCTGCTCCTGCTCCTGCTCCTGCTCCTGCTCCTGCTCCTGCTCCTGCTCCTGCTCCTGCTCCTGCTCCTGCTCCTGCTCCTGCTCCTGCTCCTGCTCTGCTACTGCTACTGCACTGCTCCTGCTCCTGCTCCTGCCCTGCTCCTGCTCCTGCTCCTGCTCCTGCTCCTGCTCCTGCTGCTGCTCCTGCTCCTGCTCTGCTCCTGCTCCTGCTCCTGCTCTCTGCTCCTGCTCCTGCTCTGCTGCTGCTGCTGCTGCTACTGCTACTGCTACTGCTACTGCTACTGCTACTGCTACTGCTACTACTGCTACTGCTACTGCTACTGCTACTGCTACTGCTACTGCTACTGCTACTGCTACTGCTACTGCTACTGCTACTGCTACTGCTACTGCTACTGCTACTACTGCTGCTGCTACTGCTGCTGCTGCTGCTGCTACTTCTACTGCTACTGCTACTGCTGCTGCTGCTGCTAGTGCTGCTACTGCTAGCTACTGCTAGTGCTGCTACTGCTAGTGCTGCTGCTACTGCTACTGCTACTGCTACTGCTACTGCTAAGCACCTGGGCTCGAACGAAGACAGTTTGCCATGAGATCCGCAGTGTCGATGGAGTCTGGAGAGCCTGGCTGAGCCGGAGGCTTCTGATTGTCCCGAGGCTCTGCAGTAATCGGCAGGGGACAAGGCCGTGGTGCCGTCGTTGAGCCAATGCGGTCCCAGTTATTGGTGTTCCAGACCTGGTTGTGCAGTCCTGCACGGTATCGCTCTCTTGCAATCGTGTTGTCCAGGAGGCTGTGCAGGCTATCCAACGCCTGGCGGGCTTCGGCCACTGCAGCGCCTGAGTGTTCCAATGGCGGAGGCGATCCAGAGCTAGGCGAAGCGGTGGGATGGTCAGAGTGCGACTGCGGCATGAGTCTGCGGGTCCTTGGTTGATCTCGAGGGCCCGGGTGGCAGGACTAGTCAGCAGCTTGAGCCTGCAGGTGTAAGCAGAGGGGCTGTGGGGGCAGTGAGGCCGCAGCCGTGTACTGTGCCACACGCAATGCAGGTGACCCTCGCCTCCTTGGCTATGCCCTCCACTGGCTCCACTGGTCCACCGCGCCCTCGATCAAGATCCCGCTCTCCCACAGGTGCGACGACCACCACCAAGGAATCAGGTTCCCTTCGTCCTTCAGACAAGTCCTGAAGAAAGACGTTCTAGCCAGGCCACCCGGCAGTGCAGTGCAGACCAGAAATCAGCCACAGCAAAAGATCACCGTTGGCTTGTGTCTGCTAACAGTGCTCCTAGCCTTCTCAAAACCCACCCCCACTTGCTTTTCCCCTGCACCGGCCCAGGTGACTCCGCAGCGTGGACAACTTTGCCCGTGACTCAAACAAGGAACTGCGCCTGCTGGAGTCACCTCACCTCTGCCCGTGCACCCAGGCTAGAGGAGTCCTCGCCTGCGGTGGCCTGTCCCCCGGTTCAGTCCGCGGCGTCCACTCCTGCTGCCACCGACCATGGCACTCGACTTGCTGACAGGACAACCGCTCACGCCGAGCCAGCGCCCCAATGTTCTGACCTGCGCCCACGGCCTCCTCCCAGCAAGTCAGTTCGTAGCTGCAGCAGCTACCCTGTGCCGCTCCAGCAGGTTCCTCAGGCACACCCGCCGGAACAGTTCGGCCTAGCACTCCTGACTCGGAGGCATCTGTCCGGGCCTGCAGCATGTGCTTCTCCCTCGGTTTGCGCTGATCCGCCTCTGTCGCAGCTGGTTGCCTCTCAAACCGGAAACCCAGCTAAGCCCTACCTTGACCTTGCACTTAGGGCCTCGGTGAATATGCCACGCTCAGACAGCAAGCGAAGACGAGACCAGTCTCGTCCCGGAAGGCTCAACCGTATGCACACCCAGGCGAGCTGCGCTGTGAGACATCCGAGGGAAGCCGTGCCTCCACCTCGTACCATATATGCCGAGGCGTTCTATCACCGATCCGCAGGTTGGATGCAGCGCATACATGAGGAGCTCATTCGGGAACAGGCGGACGAGATGCAAAACTCTCAGCCCGTGCTTGCAGACGGAGCCCTCCGCATAGGGCAGCCAGCCGCTCCAGACCACGGTCCTCAACCGCACTGCCCAATCCCAGGAGACGAACTACCTCACGACCACGGCGTCCCAGAAGCACCAAGCCCTGCAGATCCAGATCTCGAGGTACACCGGCCAGACCACTGCCACGACAAGTGCGACCTCAAGGTACACCGTCACCATGCAGGACCCAGACCAGAGAAAGCCCACGTCCAGAGACAACAAGACCAGGGATCATCGGCCCCACATCGAGTACGAAGAGGCGGCCCTGGTCGCTAGCCTCCCTCCTTACGAAGGGCCTTGGGTGCACATCGAGATCGAGGCTGAGCGATCCCCATCCTGTGAATCCACCTCGACAGTGGCTACAGACTCGGATAGTCTGGAGTGAACGGTCTAGCCGGCATCGTGGTCTGGATTTTGCGTGGCTACGCCGACCGAATCAGACCCAGCTCCTGGAGAAAACCTCGCTTAGAGCCAGTTCACAACGCCGTTGCAGCATGCTGCCTTGCTGTCACTGCCGGTCCTGCACGGCTTCTCACTCCTCCTTAGCTGCAGGTCTCTCTCTCGAGTTACTGCGGTGGTCGGGCCCTTGGCAGCCCTGGTCACTACCGTCTAGGGATTCCTCACCTCAGCCCACCCGGACCGCTGGCACCCAGATCTCATTGCCGGCGGGTCATCCGCTCTCCCAACAGCGCCGGCCTCAGCTGGACGAACGTCCCTAAGCACCCTTACCTACTCCTGCCCCCCTGGGCCAGGTCTGCTCGACGCGAAGCACGACGCCTGGCGGGACACCGCCGCGCCGCGCCAGGGCCACCTCCCTTAGATACGCCCCGTCTATCTCCGTTCCGGTGTGCAGTGATCACTGGGTGGAGGGATGGCCTCACTGCTTCCGCGCGAAGCCTGGTGAGGACTGTGCCATCTGCCAGGGTCGCCCCCGCCAAGATTTCCTTCCCGGCACAATCCCACCAGAATACCATATTTGCGATGGCTACAGGCTGGTTTCTGACACGGCTCCGATCTTTGCTAACTGGCCTCAGATCCCCCTGTGTCACAGCGCGTGGCGAGCTGAACTCCGCGATGCCATGCCCGATGGACACACCGCGGTGGGGTTTGTACCGGCCTGTGCACTGTGCAGGCTACACTACCACCAGTTTGCACCGGACCGTACGGACGCTGTCAGGCCTCATCCACCCGATCCTCCATCTGATCCCAAGGAGTCTGACCACGCATCCTCTACAAATCCTGAGAAGCTCCTGGAACCCTTGGCCCTGGACCTGCACAGCTTGGACTAGCCCATGCACGCCGGCCCCTATCAGACCTGCATCGCGATCGGCAAGGCATGAAAGGTATGAAAGATCGCCAGCACAGTACACGCCGCAACTGCCTCTAATCAGCAGCGGTGTACTGCCAATTCGCATGCTCTCGCAGATGCTGACCCCCGGGCTCAAGCAGCACCCCCCTACCCCCGATGTCTATGACAATCAGAGACGAAGACGCACACACACTCTTACCATTCCTCTCAAGACGAGCCGCCCCGGTCCCAAATCCGGGGACCGAACTCAGTTGAGAACCACAGGACACACCCCAGCCTACCTAAACGCCATCATCCTAGGATCTCAGCTCCTGAGTTCGGCAGGTGCGAGGGTTGGGGAGACAGTCGCGAACTCCCCTGAAGTCGCTACCACTGCACTTCGAAGGCCGCACAGTGCGGCAAAGCCTCGCGCGCCACATATCACGGGCGATACCGCATCGCCACTTGCAGCATAGGTCAAGAAACGCTCCTATGCGAGGTTCCTGCGGCGTCTCACAGCCATGGGCACCGCCCGATACAAAGGCCGGACCTACCACTCAGATACCTCCATTCCGGCCGAATCGTGTGCCCAGGCCCCGACTTCTACACCACCCGCGGTGACTGCCTCCTCGGGCAGGTTCCGAGTTCTCTCTTGGAACGCAGGCGGCCTCAGCACCGCTAAACTGGACGAAGTCTATGTATGGCTACACATGGAAGCCCTTCAAGGTAGACCAGTTCACGTCCTGTCGATCCAGGAGACCCACTGGACATTTACCAGCGAGTGGCAAGCTCAGGGCTACTGGCACTTGCACAGTTCCCTGGACACCAAAACCCGCAGCGCAGGAATCCTCCATCTAGTGCACCAGGACCTGGCCAACACCCACCAGGTGCGCACTGATCATGTTATCCCCGGCAGAATCCTGTAAACTAGCCACCGAGCCGCCCATATCTTGGGGGGTTCCCCAAACACGTTTCAAGGGCCGCTCTAAACTCCAGAAACGCTACGACCTGTCAGCCATGTTCCCTCATGCTTTCAAGCCAAGAAAGACAGGGTTTCCACACCGTTTGGGGTCGAACAGAGCAGTGTTTCCACATGCTTTTGGGCAGAGGAACAAAGAGTTTCCACACCGTTTGGGGCCGAACACAACAGTGTTTCCGCATGCTTTTGGGAAAAAAACCACAGAGTTTCCACACCGTTTGGGGCCGAACACAACAGTGTTTCCACATGCTTTGGGGCCAAGAAACACAGAGTTTCCACGCCGTTTGGGGGCCGAACACAACAGTGTTTCCACATGCTTTGGGGCCAAGAAGCACAGAGTTTCCACACCGTTTGGTGCTGAACACAACAGTGTTTCCTCACTTCTTGGTGCCGAACATAACCAATTACCGAATTTACTACCCGGAAGCCAGGCCACATTTAAGCCTTCTGTGCCGTTGGGGTCAGTTCGGAGCAGGTTTGAGTCGGTTTGAGGGGATGGTCTGATAAGTGGCGAGCAGCAATAATATGACTTGTTTGGTTGGTGGTGCGTTTGGTTGAGGCTCTTTGGGTTTATAAAATCCGAGCGCCTTGTTTTGTCATTTATGGTTACACACAAATAAGGGTCACTTCCTGTGTGCCCCGTGACCTATAAAATCTGGCTCCTGTTTTCCCGTGACCTATAAAATCCGTGGTCCGTTTTTTGTGTGTGTGTGTGTGTGTGTGTGTGTTTTCTACATCAGAGGTGTTATTGTATCGTTGAAACAGAGGCTCGTCAGGTTAAGGTTTTCGGTTTAGGATGATGCAGGGGTTTAGGGGAAGAAAAGTCCTAGTCAGGTTACAGGATGTTACAGGTACTTGTCCCAGACAACCCCCGCCCCAGCCTCCGCCCCCCCTCCCCCCGCCCACCTCTCGTTCAGGTCCACGACCATGTTTCCACAAGAGTTTCCGCAACCACCGGCCGAGTTTCCACAAGAGTTTCCGCAACCACCGGCCGAGTTTCCACAAATGTTTCCGCAGGTTTCCGCAACAGTTTCCGCAAACACCGGCCGAGTTTCCACAAATGTTTCCGCAAACACCGGCCGAGTTTCCACAAATGTTTCCGCAGGTTTCCACAACAGTTTCCGCAACCACCGGCCGAGTTTCCACAAATGTTCCCGCAGGTCCGCACAACAGTTTCTGCAACCAGCGGCCGAGTTTCCACAAATGTTTCCGCAGGTTTCCACACCAGTTTCCGCAACGATCGGCCGAGTTTCCACACAAGTTTCCAGGTTTCCACACAAGTTTCCGCGGACGCCAACCAAGTTTCCACAACAGTCGCCGGGCGGGGTTTCCACAACATCGTTCGCTTGGCAGAAAAAATGCTCAAATTTTCATAATCTACTTTTTGTAAAAAAATGCACGCGGCTTTGGGTTTGGGATTTTGGGGCTAAAGCTTAGGCCTAGGGCCTGGGCTTGGGCTAGGAGTGTAAGTCGGTGTAAGCGTTTAGACTAGAGTTTAAAGTTTAAAGTCTAAGGGACAGGCGTGACAGGCGTTTACCCTGTTGCTCTTCGACATCTCTCGAGCTGGAATGCGGGAATTCTACAAAAATGAAGCTTCAAGCAGGCCCCGAACTGGGGGCACAAAGCCATCCCCAAGGTGTGGAAACACAGGCCAGGTACTATGGAAAACGACACCAGAAATTGTGGAAACACAGGCCTTGTGCATTGAAAAAACAAGCCCAAATTTGTGGAAACGCATGCCCGGCGGTATCGAAAAACGACACCAGAAACTGTGGAAACACAGGCCTTGAGCACTGAAAAAGCAAGCCCAAATTTGTGGAAACGCATGCCCGGCACTATGCATAAACAGGACCAGGAACTGTGGAAACACAGGCCCCGAACTGTGGAAACACGAGGCCGGGAACTGTGGAAACATAGGTCCCGAACTGTGGCAAATCGTGGTCTTGCAGGCCAAAACATGGAGTTTAGAAAACGTGTTTGGGGAACCCTCCAACCCATATCCATTATCAGTCTCTACCAGCACTGCTGGTCCACTCACTCCACCACAACCTCACCCAGGACAAGTTGCTTGAATGCCGCGAAAAGGTTTGGAGCCAACTCTCCAACCTTGTCGGACGGATCGCCCAGCGCCATCAGCTACTAGTGCTCGGAGATTTTTTAACACTCAATGCGTGCCGCCGCCGGACGCACCCCGACTTGCACGGGCGGCTGACAAACTGGACAAAACTGTACCTCCGCAGAAAGATTACGGCAGGCTCCAGAGTCTCCTCCGAGACCACCAGCTCCTCGCGGTCACCACCTTCGGCCGACAAGCCAATGCAGCTACCTACATTGCAGGCACAGGACCGACCGCCACCCGTACCCGCATCGACTACATCCTCTGCCGAGAAGGCCAGTCCGACCGAAGCACGCGCCGCGCTGGCGCCCTGCGGAAAGCCCCGTTCGTTCCTCAACAAGGCAACCGCCACCGCCCCCTGACCACCACCATGCCCTGGCCCAGTCCCAAGCTGATACCCAAAGCACGGCAATCGCTGCCCAAACGATGGAACGCTGCCTCCATCCAGGCCGCCCTGACCACGGACCCCGAGCTTGGCCCAAAACTTGCGCACTCCGTGGCTTTCCAGCTCCAACTCCAACCGACACCCATGGGAGAGGACCCATGCCGGCACATCAACACCCTTCTCCAGAAGACCTGGGAGGACCTCACGGCCTCGGCTGGCCTCCATCCGGCCACTACACCCAGAAACTGCAGTCAGCGTTCGGGAGCTCTGGCGCCTAAAGCGTCTCAAACAAGCACAGCCCACAGACACCTTTGCACAAAAAGCCCGAGCCTGACGCAGCAAATCCGGACAACCCAAAACATCCTTCACAAAAGAGGCCGTCTCCACAAGCAAGAGCGCCTTGATCACATCCTCAGCGAAGCCGAACGCAGCAATGCACCGGGAGCCCTCTACAAGGCTACCGCATCCAGCTGCGCGACAAGGAAGGAATGCTGATGTCCCCACAAGACGAGCTCAAGGCCATCCGCCAGCATTTCGAAGGCCTCTACCAAACTGCCAAAAGCCGACCCACCCCACCACAGCCCGCCACGGATCTCCACTTCACTGACGCGGAGGTTAGCAGCGCCCTTGCCCGACTTCCAGTCCGGAAGGCCCTTCCTCCGGACTACATGCCAGCACGACTCTGGCAGACCACCTCAGAAGCCATCGGGCCAGACATTGCAGAGGGACTGAGACACTGCCTCCAGTCGCCGACCTATCACCTCCCGGAGGACTGGCACCGAGTGCATGTATGCCTCATCCCCAAGGTTTCTATGGCTCGCCTTCCGAAGCAATTGCGCCCCATCTGCCTCCTCCCACCGGGAAGTAAGATACTGGCAATGATGTTGGCAGATCGCATCAGAGACAGGGCCGAGACCTACATCCGCCAGGCACCACAATTCGCCTACGTTCGAGACCGCAGCACCACCGACGCGATCAGCCGAGTCTGCGGCCACCTACATGAGGCACGCACTCTGGCGGCCTCTGCCGTCCCCAAGAGACTTGCGCCATTCAGGAGCAGTCCCTTGCCAGATCGCTGGGGGCCTGTCGCTGAGCCTCGACGTTGACAAGGCCTTTGACTCGTTGCCCAGAGACCAGCTTGTGGAATCAATGTTGGCAGCCGGCTTGTCATCGGAGGAGGTAGCGCTTGCACTCCATATACACGATCAGGCCAAGCTCAGCTTCGAACTGGCGAGGCACCGAGATGAAGTAGAGCTCTTACAGGGAATACGCCAGGGTTGCGGACTCTCACCCCTCTTGTGGTCCATGGCCACCACAAAGATCTACCTGCGGTTCCAAGAGCTCGCCACACAACAGAAGGAGCTGCCGGGAGAGCCCACCCTCTATGCAGACGACATCTGGTCCTCTTGGACCATACGAACGCAGGAGCAGTTCCGGTCCAGTCTACGAGCAGCGGGACTACTCATCCAGCTTCTCCACGAATCAGGCCTCCGCGTTTCGCCCACAAAAACTGTCTTCCTGATCAACCTCCAAGGCACAGCGGCCAGAAGTACTCTTCGCCCCAGACTCACGAAGCTGGAAACAGGCGAAGCTGCAATTAAGCTCAGAGTCGGTCGCGGCACCATGCTAATCAAAATTGTTGACGACCACACATACCTTGGAGCTCGAATTGCATACCAGAACCACGAGGCCCTTAACCTGCAGCACCGCACACAGCTCGGTTGGCAGGCTTACTGGCGCTTGGCCAAGGTCCTCCGCTGTCGCGCCTTGACCCTCGACAGCAAAATCTGAGTGTGGAAGACATGCGTCTACCCGGTTGTCCTATACTCCCTTGAGGCGACAGGCATTACCCACCATTCTCGCACCCTCCTCTCCCAGTTCGTACATGCCCAGCTCAGGCTCATCCACAAGCTCCCGGGACACACCACCAAAGTTACCTCACACGATCTCCTTCGAAGAAGCCACCTTGACCCACCAGGTGACACTTGCTGGTGCTCAGCAAAGAGCCAAAGAGCCAACAGCAGTCAACAGGGTTCGTGCGCGCAGGTGCTTACGATGGCTTTTCTTGAATGGAAAATCGCAGTGCTGCGACAAACAGGAAAGCCGTACACAGTTCGCTCTGCGTTCCCAAACCACAGTGTCCGAAATAGACAACAATTACTAATTACCCGTCTGGACAACGCCCGGACGTTTGATCCAGAAACGACACACTCGCAGGGTAAATACTGCACGGGGAAACATTTCAAAGCACAACGCTCGTGCCCTAAACCTGTAGAAGCCATACCGCAACACTTGCACACTCACACCTTATTCTTTGGACAAACCATGATCGTGAAACATGTCCAACATCTTGAATCTTGAAAGAGACGTGCTCGCGGTGCACCGTATGCCGTACACAGTAACTGTTGTCTTGGAGCCCTGCGAAACGAGATCAGGGGAAGCATGGGGGAGGACTTATAGCTTGACTTATAATTAAGCTCGTCTACACGTCAATATGCTGCGAAGCTTCCATAGAGCCGCAAGATATTCCTGCGCTTGAACGTACAGTATGTGTGTTTGAACCCCTGCGTCAGGAGTGAAGCGACGCACGTCTCTTCGTGCGCCAAGTGGGTTCGAGCAGGTCGTAGATCTGACATGTCGGGATCCCGCCAGCAAGCTCAGGACAAGAGTGCGGTGCATAATTTCAGCGGTTTTGCGTGCTGCACTGGTGCAGGGGAAGTGCCACGACGCCGCAAAAACCAGAGAGAAACCAGGTCTGCGACAGAGCATGAGAAGACAGTGCAAGAGGCAAGAGAAACAGAGAGAGAGAGAGAGAGAGAGAGAGAGAGAGAGAGACAAACTCTTCGACGGAGTTACTACTGCACCGGTACAAGAAAAGCGACAAGAAAGCGCCAAGTAAGCAATGAAAGCTTGGCGACGGAACACCGCTGGCTTACCACTTTGCTACTGCTGCAACAGATTGTCAGCTCGGGTCAAGACAACATGCCATCAGAGGGTATCAGCGGCAGCCTTCATTGGGAAAGAAATACTTTGCACTTGGAATGTTGTTAACATCTGGGAAATGTGCCCAGATGTCGAGCGAATCTCCTATCAAGCAGGCACGACGGTTTATATGTGTTGCGGGATGTTGCGGGCAGCGCGCCGGTGGTTATCAGCGTGATGCCTCATAATGTGCAGTTGCAACTTGCAACTATTCGGAGCCATTAGTTTCTGCAGAGCTAACAGCGCATGCTTTGGCAGCTTGCCACAGTAAGACGAGCCGAGTTTAATGACCACCTGCGTGGCCCCAAAACTGTAGCTTCAGCACTTTAAACTTTATCAAGCAATTTGCCTCTGTTGTTTTGTCGCGTTAAGTCGCCAATTCAATAGATGAAAATTGCCCACCTTTCGGAAGGCCGGAAGTCCGCTGCTCACCTGAGAATGGATGATGTGATGTTTCCTAACGCAAAATGCTGCCGATTCTGAAACATAAACTAATCGTCATGCCCAACCATGATGCACCAGCACCTAGGCCTCAAGAGGTTCGTCTTCGGCTGGCGCTCCGGCGGATACGATGTCTGATTCCTTACAGGGTATTGGGCGGCTCAGGGTTTGGAGCGTCCACAAAAACACATGAGTTTGCAAACCCAATGGACAACGTGCGTGTGACTGCCCTTCAACTTGGACATTCTGCCCGACTTATGGTTTTACAAACAAAAGTCGGCCACTTTCACTGCTATGCTTTAGCCACGGCGCAGGCATGATAGCCTCCCAATGAGAGAAGGGGCTTGCATCATGATGGCTTACTATAAAGACTTGCGCCGGTCGGAGGGTTCGCTGGAGACTGCAAAACTTTGGGTTTCCTGGACATCTTGCAAGGATGTTCAAGGGTGTTTCAAGACGGCTCCCCAGGATTACAGGGCTTGAGGGCTTTTTTCAACTAAGGCAGGAGCTTCTGGGCACCCTCAAACAACAATGTGTAGGGGCACCAGGATGTAAAGGCGCTCTTCCAAGACTCCAGGGGCTTCAGGGCCCCCGACAAACTGCAGCTTCAGCTCCTTAGAGAGTCCCAGAGACTAAAAAAAAGTTTGCTGCGCGTTTGGCTCTTTGGCTCTGCAAGCGGATGGGAAGGAAATGAAGCATCCCTGCTGAGAGCGGCGGCGCTTATTGCCCCCACACTCTCAGCAGTCGTGGGCGTCCACGACTGCTGAGGGCAGGGGGTAAATCCATAACGAGTGCTTGATGAGAGCGGGGGGTTCGCAGGCACGGGTGTTCTGAGCAGGCACCCTCAACAGGCGTGGGCGTCCACGACTGATGAGGATACCCCTGCAAGCCACTCCCCCCCAAGCCATCAGACCGAGGATTTGCGGAGCAGGTTTTTCTCCCCCAGACTTTCACTTGTGCCGCTTAGCCCGATTTGATCTATCGTAGGGGCTTAGGGTTAGGATTTCATGTTCCGTATTCTTTCCACTCCACTGGCAAGACCAAACAATCAATCATGCGAGAAGCCTTTCTAGTCCCTGAAAATCATAGTCCCGCTTTTCGGGATCCGCGAAGCCCCTGCAGTCTTTCTGGAAGCTGAACTCCAGGCAGTCCTTTGGGGGCCTTTAAGCCCCTGCAGTCTTCGGCTCTACACACTGTGGGGGTCCGGGGCGCTCGAGGCTCCTGCAGTATATCATGCGCCCTGAAATCCTGTAATCTTGGGGAGCGGCCGAGCCCCCGCAGTCTTAAATCGCCCCTGCACACTGTCCAGGAAGCCCCGAAGCTTTGCAGTTTCTAGCCAACCCTAAAAGATTGCAGGCCTGCGCAGTTTTGATTGAGCCATCAAGCCCCTGCCGTCATGGGGAAGCCATCATGCCTGCGCCGTCACTGAAGCATAGCACTGGAAGGTAGCCGACTTCGCGGTCGGCGGAATGTCCCAGTTAAGAGGCGGTCACATGAATATCGTCCTGTAGGGTTGCATTGTGCGGTTGTTACGGATGCTCTAGACTCAAGACCCTGAGTGGCCGTTAAATCTGCAAAGAATCAGAGATCGTATCCACTGCAGCGCGAACTGCTTAAGGCTTAGGTATTGGTGCTTCGTGGTTGGGGCGTGGCCATTATGTTTCAGAATCGGCAGCATCTTGAGTCTTTGAGTCAGGAAACATCGCTTCATCCTTTCTCACAGGTGGTCTTTAAACACGGCTCTTCTATCTGCGGCAAGCTGCCAAAGCATGCGTTGCTAGCTCCGCAGGAACTATAATGGCTCCGAATAATTGCAACTGCACATTATGAGGCGTCACGCTGATATCCGCCGGCACGCTGCCCGCAACACATAAACCGCCGTGCCTGCGTGATAGGAGCTTTCGCTCGGCATCTGGTCACATGTCCCAAGATGTTAACAACCTTCGAAGCGCGAAGTATTTCTTTCCCAATGAAAAGGCTGCCGCTGATACCCTCTGATGGCATGTTGTCTTGACCCGAGCTGACAATCTGTTGCAGCAGTAGCAAAGTGGTAAGCCAGCGGTGTTCCGTCGCCAAGCTTTCATTGCTTACTTGGCGCTTTCTTGTCGCTTTTCTTGTACCGGTGCAGTAGTAACTCCGTCGAAGAGTTTCTCTCTCTCTCTCTCTCTCTCTCTCTCTCTCTCTCTCTCTCTCTCTCTCTCTCTCTCTCTCTCTCTCTCTCTCTCTCTCTCTCTCTCTCTCTCTCTCTTGTTTCTCTTGCCTCTTGCACTGTCTTCTCATGCTCTGTCGCAGACCTCGTTTCTCTCTGGTTTTTGCGGCGTCGTGGCACTTCCCCTGCACCAGTGCAGCACGCAAAACCGCTGAAATTATGCACCGCACTCTTGTCCTGAGCTTGCTGGCGGGATCCCGACATGTCAGATCTACGACCTGCTCGAACCCACTTGGCGCACGAAGAGACGTGCGTCGCTTCACTCCTGACGCAGGGGTTCAAACACACATATTGTACGTTCACGCGCAGGAATATCTTGCGGCTCTATGGAAACTTCGCAGCATATTGACGTGTAGACGAGCTTAATTAGTCAAGCTATAAGTCCTCCCCCATGCTTCCCCTGATCTCGTTTCGCAGGGCTCCAAGACAACAGTTACTGTGTACGGCGTACGGTGCACCGCGAGCACGTCTCTTTCAAGATGTTGGACATGTTTCACGACCATGGTTTGTCCAAAGAATAAGGTGTGAGTGTGTAAGTGTTGCGGTATGGCTTCTACAGGTTTAGGGCACGAGCGGTGTGCTTTGAAATGTTTCCCCGTGCAGTAATACCCTGCGAGTGTGTCGTTTCTGGATCAAACGTCCGGGCGTTGTCCAGACGGGTAATTAGTAATTGTTGTCTATTTCGGACACTGTGGTTTGGGAACGCAGAGCGAACTGTGTACGGTTTTCCTGTTTGTCGCAGCACTGCGATTTTTTTTCATTCAAGAAAATCCATCGTAAGCACCTGCGCGCACGAACCCTGTTGACTGCTGTTGGCTCTTTGGCTCTTTGCTGAGCACCAGCAAGGACACCTTAGACCAGCGCATACAGCGCCACCTGCAACAAGCCCCGGAATTCCCCACCACCGCCCAGGAAACCTGGTTCGACCAGCTGCAGGATGATCCTCCTGGCACAGCGATTGCCCCTCGGACAGGCTCCGCCCGCGCTCACCTCAGACCAGTCAGCAGCGCCCTCAGCTATCGGCCACTCAGTTGCCCTATTTGCGGCATAGGCTACAGCACTCTACAAGCCGTGCGCCTACATATGCGAAAATCTCACCACGCGCAAGTACGACAGGCTCCTGCCATCCAGGGCACGAGCCCTGCTCCCGCTCAGGCCCCGGCCCCAGACCAGTCCTCCTCCACTCCTACAGTGACTCTGGACCCAGATGCAGCCGTGGCCCCAGCAACCCCATTTGCGGCGGACGAACATGCTCTGTTTGTCTGGCAACATGGCCGCGAAGGCTTGCCGCAGTGCCGGCACTGTCTTCGACAGTGTGATTCCTGGTACAACTTACGAATCCACATTTCCACAAAGTCCTGCAGAACACTGGTACCAGACGGCTTCAACGCCCTACCCCCTAAACACAACCTCAACCCGACACCGCTGTATCATAAGCCTGAAAGCCAGCCCTATCTCTTAGGAACATGGGAGAAGCTTGCCTCCTGGGTGAAAAAGGAGTTCCCCCAGGCAGTCCAACACTGCCCGTACTGCCATCAGTGGCTGACTCAGGCACGTGGCCTGCGAGCGCACATAAAAGCAAAACACCCGCCGATGATTGTCTGCTGTGAAGAGGCAGTGCGCCGCATGCAAACTCACCGCAGGCTTTTGGCCCTTGCCCTCACAGGTGCGCCCATCAAGCACGCCACTGAGTGTGCATTTTATTCCTGGCCCACCTGTTGCAAGCAACGCTGGAACAGCACAGCACGACAAGCCCAACTCAGGTCCGGGATGACTCTCCCATCGATGTTCAACGCGCACCAGGTGAACCCGGACGACTTGGAGGAGGCAACTCACGAGCTCAAGAGCATCGAGGCACAGGTGCGGCTGATCCCGAATCCAACGACCCCGGTGACGACGACAGCCGAGCTCCCGCCCCAGGGCGGACCGATGGACTCCTCGAACCATCCGCCTACGGAAGAGACCAACAGCAAAGGAGCCCCCCCTCCGGGCAAAGGGAAGGGCTCAGCAGGACGTGGACAGCGGAGCCAACAGGCCTCGGCCAGGGAAGCCTCCACACCAAGGACAGCTGCGAGCCCCTCCGGCTACCACCCTCAGCCCCCTTGGCACCGCCAAGGACAGGGCTACGGGCCTACTTCCGGTCCCGATCTGCACCTCATGTGCCACACCATGGCAAGGCTCCTGATGAGGCACGAGGATGCTCTATCAGTCCTACAGCAGTCCACCACCTGGATCCTCTTCCTCACGACCCAAACGCAAAGCACGATCCTCCCGAAGCTGTTCGCCACAGCTCAGGCCTGGCACGAGATGCGATGGAACGACCCGGACTCCATTACGCAGCCGATGCGCGTAATCTTATGGCAGAAGCTGATGCTCGAACTGGCCCAGCGTGCCCAGAAGGTGCTCGATCAGGCGGATGCGCGCGAACAGGCCATCCAGATGGAGCTGTACAATCCGAACACGGGATTTGGATACCGCAAGTGGAACAACAAGGAAGGCACCATGCAGACAATCCCGGATCGGGAGCCGCTCACGGCGCAGAAGGTGGTGGAGGTGACCAAGGAACTGGCCACGCTGAGTGTGCAACCACAGCTGCTAATCGCTTCCATGCCACTCGGCAGCTGGAGGAGAAGATGGAGGGCAGCACGGTGACTTGGCTACTGGAAGTGGGATGGCGAGGAGAACAGACAGCTCGCTTTTGGGAACTGCTCCAGCTCCTCTCACACAATTCCTCTCTCCTAATGGTCGGTTGCACCCTCCGTCCGGATCGCCTCCAGAGATCGGCCCTGGCACAGCAGCTCCAGCCCCTTCTCCAGTCCATGAACATTCCCATGCCGCGACAGCCGCCGAGACCTCAGAACTCCTGCCAACACTGCAACTCCGCAATCCCTCCAACTACTGTTACTCCCATGCCTGCCTCATGACTTATCTTTGGATTGTGTCCCAAACTGCCTCATCCTTTCAGGTACTGGGCCGGGAACCGCTAAAGAGCATCATCGCACAGGCACGCAAACAGCCACAAATGATGCTCTGGTCCCTCCTGCCATGGAGACAGGCGCTGCGGCGCTGGCACAACCCTGCCAGGCAACACGATGCCGCAGACTTTTTGCTTCACTTGCACCACGTCCTCAATGCACCCTGCTTTCAAGGCCTCTGGCAGTCCTACGATGACAGCCGCACGCTCCAGGATGAAGGCGGGGTCTGCCCCCTCATCCTCTCTGGAATGCAAGATGCCTCCGACACTGTTGCCACCTCAGCTCAGTCCTGCATCAACCGCTGGCATTCGCAGAAACGTCGCCACGCCCTGATTTCAGGTACTGAAGCGGTGGCTGTACAGCTGAATCGCTTTAGCAATGAGCGGGGCATTGCTACCAAACGTGACCATCGCATCGATGCTGATCTAGAAGTCCTTTTTCCTCAATGGACTCCCTCCTCCTTGGAAGGTGTTATCTGGAGAACGTATCAGCTTCAAGCGATTGTCCAACATATCGGACCTACCACGGTCACTGGGCATTACCGTGCTGCACTCAAGCCTCGTTCCAAAGCAACAGCTCAGTGGCACCACACTGATGACAACAGTGCTGCACAATCCCGCCACTTCCACATAGGCCCTTAGGGGCAACGTAGTTAGCTCTGAGGCGATCCAATTGTGATCGTGCGCCACTGTGCGCCGGGTGATTCCCGCTCCAATCATCGCAATGCGACCCTACCGTCCGCAGCGAGTGTGATGATACTGCTACTGCTACTGCTACTGCTACTGCTACTGCTACTGCTACTGCTACTAAGCTCCTTGGCTCCACAGAGTAGAGATGTTGAGATCTTCGAAACAGCGGGACCCTTCCACCCTTAACAGTAACGGGTGCACTAGAAGGTCTGAGTGCCTCAACCTCAACATGGCTGTAGGCTGCATGATGGCTGTGCTTCTTGCCTGTTTGACTCCATCTGCCCTACCTTGGCAACAGGGCTCAAATTTTGTGCCACAGTGTCCCAATTGGACAGCATCCAGCCCGTGTGATTGGCCCAGCACTCAGCATCCGAAGTCTCTTTTACCCTTGTGGCAAGCTGCTAGGTGCACTCAAGAGCAGCTTTTTCCGAGCGCCGCCTTCTGTGCTCAAGCCTTGCTGTCGCATAGCCCGACCAGCCCAGGATGTCACCCAAGGAAGCACGGCGAGGCAACCCGTCGAGGTCGCGATCTGGAAGGCCAAAAGCCAAAGCAACAGCGGCTCCGGAGTCCTCTTCATCTGATAGCCCACCGAGCCCACCGAGCTCAGGCGAGGAGGCCACCGCCCCACCAGTTGCTACCACAAGTGCTCCAGCAGGGCCACCTCCCCCAGTGCCGGTCAACAGGCCAAGAGGCAGCGTTGGATGTGTCACAAGCAAGCCCGCGGGGCCGCCCCCGCCGACTCCGGCATCCTGCACGTCTCTTCCGACAACACCGGTGCAGGCCTATGCTGCCATGGCTCCAGGGGGCTTACCAGCAGGTGCTCCACCATGCACAGGGCTTATCACTCCTGCAACGGGGGCTGTTCCCACGTTCCCATCGCCTACTACGACCTTGCTGCCTCCTACGACTGCACCTCCAGCACCGAGTGTCAATGCAGCGGTGGGAGTTCCGGGCATACCAGCTGGACACGTGCAGCAGCAGCCTGCCACCATCACGACCAAAGTGGCGGGCTGGACTTTCACGCTCACGGTTAGGCCACCGAGTTGAGCCACAAGACACCATGCCTTATGGTGCTACGTTTTTGTGGTCTGTGATTCAGTGTGAGCCTGCAGCCAAGAAAAGAGTGCCTCTATTGCACAGCAGCAATCCTGCCACTGGTGGCCCATGGATAGACCTTCTACGTCCCCCACCTCCAGCCTCCGCCTTGAGCAGCTTCCGCTCCAAGGTCCGAAGAATGGTCTTGCAGATGGAGCAGCTACAGACTCAAGGAGGATACACGGGAATTTGCTCAAGTGCAGTACATACAGTCATGAGCTTCAGGACCTCGGTCTGCCACGTGTGCAGCCTCCGATCAGCATCACCAGTCCTTGCCTCAGAGGGCCTGTTCCTGATGTGTCCGCCTTGGCGGGGTGAAGTGCACAGCAGTTTTGCCTGCTCCTCTGCAAGACACTCGGCATTGCACATGCATGTGGCTTGGAGCTTTGCATGCCCTCAACAGCTGTGGCAGTCAAATAGCTACCTCTCAGACCCTAGAAGGCTGCCACCGAAGGCCTACCAACTGCCTACTACTGCTCTTGTCCCGAACCGGGCCGCGAATCTTCAGACCAATAGCATACAGGAGCCCTCTGCAAGCTGCAACACACCTTCGATTAGTCGCCAGGCACTGCATTCCACTTGTGCTCCTTCCTTGGTCATGGCCTCGCCTTCGACTGCTAGCACACCTCGGTCACAGCGCTCTCGAAGCAATGCAGCTGAGCTCTATGAAGAAGTCCTTGTCGAGGACCCTCCCACTACGGCTTCCAACTGGCGTGCAGCCCTGACACCACTGACAGTGGGCACAGAGGTCGAAGTGGTGGGCGGACACAGGGACTTCCTCATCGGACGTCGTGCTATAGTCCTCCCAACAGAGGACTGTGACAGAAGTACGACGAGGAATCTCAGGATGCTGCAGGGCACTCGCTCAGAACAGAACCGAGTCTACACCATAGACCGATGCCACCTTGAAGCTCGTCTTGGAGAAGAGGCCAGTCGCGCCTCCGCCGACGACGGCATGCTACCAAGCATGCGCTGGAGGTACACTCCTCCTCCGTTGACACGGTTCTCGGCACGCTTCCTTCTGGGCTGGTCTCCGATGAAGTTTCTTGTTCCCCCGCCCGCGCCCAAGCGGGACAAGACTACAACGAGCAGACCAAGGAGGTCACGTGGAGGAAGCCAACAGAGCCACTCCGGCTTCCCACGGAGATGGATGCCAAGGCTCCTGATAACGAGGAGGGGATTTCCAACCGACAGACAGCCCTGCCTCACGGGTCGACGACACCTGCAGTAGTCGAAGCAATGCCTACAGCGGAGAGGAAGCCAGCCCCGGCCTTCGACCCTGGCTCTCATGGTAGCCCTTACGAGTGGAATCTGGCTGATAGTGCTGGGCCTACCTCGCCAGACCGGGTGTTGATCTGGGGAGCCAAAGCCAGGTCTCGGCTACCACCACAGCCGAGTTCTCCAGCCTGCACTCTGGACGTGGATCGCTTTCTACAGAGCTTCTTCGAGACACGGAAAGGACCAGACGGGATGTCCCTCACATCCTTACTCGGGGATCCTGCCCCGCACCATGATAGTTGGTGGCGCATCCCGTGGACTCCGATGGAGGACTCGCATCGCGAATCGCTGTGTCAAGGTGAATGGCAGCGTGGTTGGCATGGATGTAAGATGGAGGCGCTCTACTCCATCATATACCATGGAGAACTCCTACCGAGCATCGACGAGACGAAGGGAGACCGGCTGCTGGCCGGATGTCCTGGTGTATACTTGCATAAGGACAGTTTACAACACAAGGTGGAGAACTACATGCGTTGGATACCGATGTGTGGGGACGGACTCTTTTGGGCGGCGAAGTGGGAGGTAGTGTACACTTCCTCAGGGAGCATGAAGCGTGGGAAGCGAACTGACCAAGTCATACAAAGTGCAGAATCGGTGGAGCTGGTAGCCCTCTGGCTTTCAGTGCGATCCGAGAATATGCTGCCGGAAGGGACTCCTGTACAGGCCAAATGGTCCCCTGAACGCGAGGCCAACCCACGCCTGACCCACTCCCGGCGACGCAGCAGTGCTCTGATGACGGCTCCTTCCAACCCTCAGCTTCGGTCTACCCAAGCAAGTCGGCCTATTTCTACAGACTCCGGGGTACCAGCTCCGAAGACTCCGCCGACGAGACCAGAGTCCTATGTCACTGGACCTGGAGTAGATGCTCGTGGCAGACTTCGCCCCAAGCCAAAGACCAGGCACCTGACCGCCACCGATCGGTCGGGCTCTGCTGAGAGGCCTCCAAAACAGACTCGCTTGTCAGATCAGCCCACCAAGCTGACGACAGCACCAAGACCGGCCCATGTCCCCTCAGAACTAGAGAGGGACCGGACACCGGTGGAGGCCAAGCTCACGATTCAATCTGGCAACTTGGTCCTGAGGTCAGCATCAGCATCGGCCAATGACAAGGGTGGGGCAGCTGACCACCTGCAGGGATCAAGCAAAGATGATCAGGAGCCAAGCCCAGAGGCACCGACTACCAGACCCACTGCAAGCTCCACTGGTATCAAACAGGTGGCTACCTCCAAAGATCAGAGGGCACCTTCAAGACCTCCTGCCAAGCAGATAAAAAGAAAGCAGGTCGCCGACTCCAGCAGAACTCGTTCTCCGCAGCGCCCTCGGACCACCTCGATCTGGTTCAACATCACAGAGGCTCAAGATGACAAGCCACCTCCGCCCTCTTCCTCTTCTGCCAAAGGCCGGAAAACTCCCACGACCAAGGAGGCTAAGCACAACGATCGTATTCGCAGACGGATGGCCAGGAAGATGGAGGAAATTTTCCAGGCCAATCGAGCCGCAGGACTCACCAAAGACTCTGCTGCCTCGTCCAGTGCTGCCTATACAGTGTGCGAGTGCAGTCTGCCCTGTGAGAGTTTGCATCAGCCCACACACATGTGCCCCTCTACCAGATGCCATATCTCTCCGCTCAGGTGTGACCTCAGCCCAGATGACAGCTCCTCAGGCTCGTGGGTACCTTCACATGATTGTTCAGCTTGGTGGCGGACCTTTTGCAGGGGACTCTGCACTTGCCTGGCTCACGACCAAGTCCAGGCTGATATGTCACATGTCATGTATCAACGATGCTACCTACCATGGAGCCGAGGGAACAAGTCCCAGATGCCACCTCGTCCCCGGCTTCCCGGAGGAGGGCCCTACAGAATTCTGCCTTCAGGTTCGTCGATGCTAAGTGTTCTTGCTAATGCCACCTCAGATGACACAGTGGGAGCCACCTCTCCCAAGCAGTCATTCCACAGGCACCACAACCCGACCTGCTGCTTCTACCGACAACAAAGGCCTTGACGACCCAACCTGGGGTCACTCTGGTTGCAGACTGCAATCCTGCCACTACCATGGCAGGTCTGCTTGTGCCCACCGAGATCACGCCGGCCTCCCCAGTAGAATGCACAGCATGCAAGGACTTACAGCATGTCTTGCACCAGGACCCTGGACCAGCACGTCACTGATGCGAAGCGAGAGGCTTGTATTCTGGCAGGCCCCTCCAGACACTGTGCGAATTCTTGAGCGCCTCGGTCTCTTACCATGGGACCAGCCGCCTCGTACATCATCCTCCATACCGGTCTGCCTACTTCACTGGCAGCAAGGCTGGCCGGATGCCTATCAAGTTGGTCCCTCTGAAGTCTGTGCAGTGTGTTCGCGATTGCCGCGACCTGATATCCAATCGGCCTCAGCGGCTAGCCTACCTCACGAACCCCATTCTGGACTTCAGGCTGTCAGACACCTAGCTGTCAGGATTACTTGTCAGATGCAATCCTGCTTTCCACCTAGACTTGGCTCAGGTCTGTCAAACCCACTGGGCCCAGGCGAGAGCGCCACAGTCAGTGCACACAGCACCAGCCCTGAAACTGCCGGGTTCGCACTCAGGACATCCCCGGTACCTGGCTGGCTTACCGACTGGCTGACCCTCGGTGTGCTTGGTGCAGATTTGACTTTAGCCGCAGCACCCCGCATCAGCTCCCCTTCCAACGAAAGCTACGATCCGCTACCAATAAGATGGGGCCCCCGCCTAGCCTGTCTTGCACCGGAGCTGAATTGCCCGAGTCTCGGTTTGACCTGGAAACGATGGACTAGAAGCTGTCTCCTTGCAAAACAATCAGCTAAGTTCACGCCTCATATTCCGGTCAGATCACACTTGATCTTAAACATCACTTTTCTCATTGCGAGCCAGCTCGGTCCCAAGTCCGAGCATTCTCCCGCCTTTTTGACATTGACAATTGGGCGCAGCTGTCATTCGTATTCACTTAGACAATGGCAGTTTCAAGGGAGAATAGGAGCGAAGGTTAGCAACAGTAGCCGTCTGTTGCTGGGACCACGGTCGTGCCCTTCGGAGCGCCTCCGTGGGAAGCCACGGCAAGAGCTGAAAAACCATTTCACTCTGCAGAGCGCTATCCCCCGGGATCGCTCACATGATACGAAGTCTGAGCGTAGACATCCTTTTGCTCACATGCTCAGCCTCAAGCACTGGATCGTAGAGACTCCATCCCAGACTTTTCTGTCTCTACGGCCCCTTCATCTTCTGTCACTTCTAAGTAAAGCCAGATCCTGCATTCCTGGCCTCTCCCTGCACAAAATACAGCACATCATCATCGCAGCTCGTCCCGGTTGGCTCTACTTGGAGCGATCCCTGCTGTTCCTTAGATCTGTTCACCGGCCTCGGCCTCAGGGTCCCTGTCATAGACCCCGGCCCGCACAATCGGTACATACCCGTCTATCGATGCAGGTCCCTTCTCCTCTGACTGTGTCCACGACCCACCGAAGAACAGGCAGACTGTCCGGTCCAAGAGTCCGGCGAATCCTGCTGACACTTCTTCTCCTTATGCAAGGACACCCTGCTCTGGGTATGGAACAAGGCAACTACTTTTTGACAGAGGCTCTGCCCACTGTCCCCCCTTTGCCTCGGCAATCCCCACAATACTCTCAGGTTCGGAAACGAGCTTACAAACGTGCTGTGGCCAGAGCAGCTGGTCATCCTGAGCAGCGCACCCAGTAGCCCTGCACCCTGCGACAGCTGCATCACCAGTATGTTGGTACGCAGGTGGCTAGCCGAGCCCTCCCACGACCACGCCAAGCAGTCATGATGAGGCGACCAGATCGATTGCTACTTTGGAGCTGGAATGCAGGTGGTCTCACCACCGATCTCTGGCAGGAACTACTTCTTACTCTTGACCTACTACCTGTGGTGCAGCGACCTGAAGTTGTCCTCCTCCAAGAGACCCACTGGACCGAGGCCATCACTCCCAACTTTACCACCTCCTCCTGGACGGTCCTTTCGTCCCCGACAACAGACTGCAAAGCCGCAGGTCTGGTCATCCTCCTCGACAAGCAACTTTGTGCTCGAGGCACCCTCACCTACGCAGACCCTCTTCCAGGCAGGGTGCAACATGCCAGGTTAGAGACCAAACAGTGGACTGTGGACCTGCTGAACATATATCAAAAGCCTCTTCTAGCTCAAAAAGATCAGGCAAAACCTGCCCGGGACCTTCGTCGACAGGTCTGGCATACGCTTCGCCAGCAGATTGCAAGAATCCCGACCAGGCACACCCTCATCATTGGAGGCGATCACAATTGTAATCTTCTCCCCTCCGCCTGTGCGGGGCCGAGAGCCCATTGCCCCACCAGCAAACACATGCCGGATCAACATCTTCTGCAAAAACTTTTAGAGGACCATAACTTGATCCAGGTCAATTCCTGGACGAGGAAGGCGGGCCCTACCTACACACATCCCACTGGCCGGAGCTTCATTGATCACGTGATCGTCAGACAAGGCCAGGCGGATAGCCTCACCAGACAAGCACACCCGCTGGCCATTGAATTGGCAGCATGGAGGCAGGGTGGCAAACATAGCCCCATCGTCGGCACGGCACGACTCTGTAGCTTTCACTCACTCAACCGCCCTGTGCCACCTCCGCGCACCTGGGACCACTGGTCCCTGGTACAGAAATGCAAAGCTTGGTGGGACCCTCAGATTTCTCACCTACGCAGCCTGATCACTGAACAACTCTCCTCGGTGACACAGGTGGAAGACCTTGATCGTATGCTGGTGCAGCAGGCCCGGCTGGCCTTCCCACCTACTTCGAAGCCCAATCGACTTGCACTTTGGCAGACTCCGATCATGGAAGGAGGACTCCGAGCCATGTGGCAAGCATACCGAGAGTGGAAGAAACCACAAGGTGCAGGACTCCGCCGCATCCTCAATGCTTGGAAGCACTACCAGCTTTTTCAGCAGAAACAAAAAGCTTTTCGCAAAGCGGGCAAGGAAGCCAAAAAGCATTGGTTCCACGCTCGTCTTCACGATCTGCAGCGAGCTGCTCAGTCCAAGGACACCCGGACACTCTATGCTGAAATACGCACCCTGGCCCCTAAGTCCAAGCGATTTGCAGTGCAACTTCGGGACTCCCACGGCAATCTCCAAGCAGCCTCGCTCCAGGCCGACCAACTGGAGCATCACTACAAACAGCTGTACACTGCTCCAATCTCTGAGGAGCCACCATCCCCACCCACTATCATCCAGATGCAGGTCACCGACCAGGAGGTGCACCGTGCTCTGCAGCTCCTGCCAGTCCACAAGGCGACTCCCCCGGGCAGGGCCACTACATCCCTGTGGCACTGCTGCGCGGATCTGATTGCCCCGACCTTGGCCGAGCTAACTCGAAACATGACCTGTGTACCCCAACAATGGCGTGATGCCTGGTTGACGTTAGTCCCGAAAATCCCACGGCCCACGACCAGTGGAACCTCGCAATCTACGCCCTACTATAGGGCTCACCGAAGCGGGGGGTCGGGCGATTGCTCGTATTGTGCAAGGAAGACTGCGACCTCACATCACACAATACCTTCTCTCCCTTCCCCAATATGCATACATAGCTCAACGCAGTACCAGTCATGCAATCCACCGTGTGCAGACTCACTGCAGGCAAGTCCAGGAAGCCTGTTCCATCCCGGCCAGAACTGTTATGGACGCCTACGAGGCCAAGCCCAAATGTCAAGGCAATCAAGGCGGTATACAAATATCCTTGGACCTGACATCTGCTTTTGATGTCTTGTCCTGGGATTTGATCTCCAGGTCAATGGAAGCAGCAGCTCTTCCCTCGGAGCTCCAGGACTGGGTATCCAGCTGGTATAATGAGGTTCGATACTTCGTGAGACACCTAGGTTGGGAGAAGTGTATCACTGCCTCTAGAGGAGTTCGCCAAGGATGTCTCCTGGCACCTCTACTATGGAGTCTTTGCACCGGGTACCTACTAACACTTCTACAGCAAGATGTCACACCCAGTTGGGTGGTCCATTGCATTACCTGCTATGCCGACGACTTCCATGCATCAGACCGTGTAGATTCATACCGAAGCCTTGATCGCGCCACGACTCGCATTGGAGCGCTGCTTGACCTGCTTGCTGATGCACATATGTGCATCAATCAGAAAAAGTCGGCTATGCTTCTCCGAGTTAGAGGCGGGTTTGCCAAGAGATGGCTACAACAGCACAAGATCATATGTGACTCTGAGCCGCATCTCCGGATTCGAACACCCAAAGGACGAATCTACACCTTCCCCCTCAAAGAGCATCACATCTACCTGGGGGTCACCATCTCATACCACTCCTCGGCCAAGCACACGATTGCACACCGCCTCAAAGCAGCCAATCAAACTTGGCAAAGACTTCGGAAAATTCTGTGCTCCAAAGGAAGCCTAGACGTTTGGAAGCGGGTAGAAATTTGGAAGACCACCGTGCTACCCACCATGCTGTACGGAGTTGGGCCTTCGGCTCCCAGTCTGCGAGATCTCCAGAGATTGCAACATCAGCTCACACGACAACTGCGAGCCATCACCCACCTTTTCGCTCACCTTAGCAAGGTCTCCACCCAAGATCTCTATGCCAGATTCAAGGTTCGAAGTGTCCTGGAAATACTACACAAAGAAGCCCACACCCTGCATGCACAGCTCTTTTCCAATACTGCATTTGGGGAAACCGTAGCCCCACAGCATGTAGAGAGTGCGCAGAAAATCGCAGCTCAGCTTCAACTATGGCAGGACCAGAAGTGGGTCTCTTCTTCTTCCGGAACCGGCGAGGAGGACCCGACTGCTCCCTTCCAGTGCTCGCGTTGTAATCGGGCTTTCCGCAGTTATCGATTATTAAGGGTTCACGAGTCGGTCGAGCACTCGCAGAAAGCTCCTAAACACAATGAAATCGTGTTCTGCAAAGAGCGACACAGCGTCAATGGGGTGCCCACCTGTCGCCTCTGTCAACACTCCTTTAGACAATGGGCTAACCTCAAGCAACACATCTGTAAGCAGCGTTGCCCGGTGCTCAGAGGATACGATGGCCAGACTTCTTCTACCACGGCAAACACTACCTCTTCTCCTGCAACTGAACAAGGACTGCCGAGGACAGCTGTGCGTGACAACACGCCGAGCCATCCACAGGATGTGGCCTCCGACGTGAGCTCTGCCTTGGTCCCTGTCACAATCCCTGCTCCAGCAATTGATGCACCTCTCATCCAACGACCTGAGGTCTTAAAGATGCTGAGCGAAGGATCCTGGGTCACACTGGCCAGTGATTCGTCGGTGCAGAAGACTCTGCAGCACCACTGCCCTGTCTGCTTTCAGTGGTGTGCAGATGCAACTGGACTCAAACACCACCTGGCGCATGCACATGCTTCCTGGCTCGAGCACAAAGCAGCTGCACAACAGCTGCTTAAGGCCTTTCGTCGCACAATCGTGCTACCATGCAGATACTGCCAACAGCACAGAGTGAACAAGGACAGGCACTATTATCAATGTCCTGTACTGAGCATTTGTGCCTT
This sequence comes from Symbiodinium sp. CCMP2592, assembly GCA_905221615.1. Lineage (NCBI taxonomy): Eukaryota > Dinophyceae > Suessiales > Symbiodiniaceae > Symbiodinium > Symbiodinium sp. CCMP2592. The sequence goes on along the minus strand of CAJNDT010001335.1, from coordinate 485,324 downwards.
TCTGCAAGTGTGGCATGACTCCGTTCACACTCGATCAGATGGACCTGGACACGGACGAGGCCAAGTTTTTCGGACAGCCAGATCTGGGGTCTCTGCCGCCCACCAAGCGGCAGCGACCGGAGGGAGGCTTTTCGACACATCCGATGATCAAGGGCAAAGCGCCCACTCCTCCACCGACCTGGGACTACACAAATGGTTCCGACCAATGGGACAATCCATGGCCCACCCAAGCCACACCGACGGCCAATCATCACTACATCGGGGAGACCGAGTACTACTATCAGCAACACATGCAGAACCTCACTCGCCTCGTATTGTAACAGGAACAGACCATTGCATCCCTGAGGCAGGACATCACCCTCTATCTCTTCGTCAAGACAGGACAGGGCAGCATTGTGTCTCTGCTCCATCAAACAGCAGAGAAGTGGAGGGCAGAGAAAGAGAAAACGCCGTGCACTCTGACGTACTCTCTGAAGATTGCGATGTTCAAGCAGCTGATGATAGAGCTGCACGGTCGCTTGGCGGCGGTGGCCAAGAATCCCTCCGAGACCGAAAAAGCCAAGAAACTCAACTGGATAGACGATCGCGGAAATTGGAGAATTCTCAAATGGGATCCAGCCAAAATGGAACTTCAAGTGGACGAGAATCAGCCGGCGGCGAGCACGGACGACCTCCTCAAGCAGACCGTGGAGATGCGGAAGGGTGTGAGCGAGGAAGCCTTGCATCGCTTTCGCAGATACAAACGAATGACGGACCAACCCACGTCCGAATGGATCCAGTTCCGCATGGAGATCTCGTTGAGGCCGCTGGGCGACCCTGTATGGTCCACCCTCCAGAAGTGGATCGGCCAATCGGCGTGGCACTTGCTAGGATGCCGGCTGCGGAAGGAGCGACCACAATTCAATACCCTGGTGGATCAAGTCCGTCAGGGTCTTTGATGCAGAGCCGCGACCTTAGTCTTAGCCGAGTCCTGCAACTACACTTCCACAACCCCAACAACCATTGCTATATGCACACTTCCATTTACACACTCCTTTGGACAATTTTGCAACTCCGCAGACACGGCAACCACAGTCCAGCACTCCACAGGTGCTTTGATACCCTCGTGTCAAACCCCATGCGGACTACTACACCTCTTCAGGTTGCTCGCCTTCTACCTTGGCGGATGTTGCTTGGGCAATGGCCACAGCTGAATCAGCAGCATGACATCTGTGAATTCCTTGGCTATATTCTACCCAGGTGCCTCAGTTGGCCTGCTGGCTATGAGGTTCCAAGCTGGGAGGCTCGGCGATTCCGAGATGGCCATCTCAACGTGCTAGATCGGGGACCTGCCTACCTTCCCATCCCCATCCCTCTTTGCACAGGTGAAACATGTCATCTGCAATGGTGCGTGGATGCATGGCACAGGCAATCCTGCATTCATGCCCTCACTGCCGCTGCACCCTTCCTGTGTCTGCAGTTGCTCAGATTTCACAATGAGGAGGGGAGAATGCAACGTGACCTCCGACCTCTGAAAGGCCACATGACTACTGTGCATATGCCAGTCTTCCGTGCAGACAATGCTGAGCTTCGCAATGACCTGATTTGCACTCATGCCCCGTACCAGGTCGTAGCAATGGCTTTGCATTCTGGGGAAGCACCTACTGAGGGGCACTATCGAGCTGTGCTGAATGGCCAGCCGTTCTTTGGAGCGGATAAAAGCTGGCATACAGATGATGGCAGAGTCGCATGCAGTTGCAAGTCAGAGGATCACACCATGCATCGCATTGCTGCTTACGTGATCTGCCTTCGTTATGAGCCAGGCTTGAACTCCGAATGACGACGAAGAAGATAAACCTGAGTGAATGGTCTGGTAGTGCGACGCAGGTCACCTGACCCGTCGCAGATCCCACCTGAGGATCCATTGCATCAAAGATGCGATGCTAGCTCGCTAAGCAGACTCGGACGTCATGCAGCGTTGGGAATGAAATGCTACTGCTACTGCTACTGCTGCTGCTACTGCTGCTGCTACTGCTGCTGCTACTGCTGCTGCTACTGCTACTGCTACTGCTATACTGCTACTGCTAAGGTTCTTGGCTCGCAGCTGAGAAATGTGTGTGAAACTTGAGCCTTTCTTCCTAACGGTATGCCCGCTAGAAGGCTTGGCAAATGCCTGGCCGCCGGACTACGAGACAGTCTGTGCCACACACTTGGCGTTGCCTCAGTGGGGTGGAGATCGCTTGCCCCTAATTCTTTCCTTGCTGCCAGGAGGCGAGCCGGGTCGCGGTCGCCTCAGTCAATACCACTTCCGCGCATGTGCACTGGTCACCCATCCTGTCGCAGGACATGCCACTGCCTTCGTCGTCTGGCCCTGCACCCTGGTGCGGGACTAACCGCCCCCTGCTGCTTGACCTTTGGTGCCTGGGCTCTCTTGCAGGCAATGATCCGGTTTCTGCAACCAATCCGTGGCCGGGGCCCTGTTCTCTGCCGTTGCCCAATCACCTGCCTGTGAGACCTCGGCACCACCTGCGCCAGTAGGTCTTATGCAGCCCGTGCCATTCCCTCGCAAAGTACCTCCGCCCGGGCCTCAGAGTACCCCGCGCTGTCGACACCTAGCCATATTCCGGTATCCCCAGGCCCCGGTCGGCCCCACGAAATGGAACCACAACAAGATCGGACCGTGGCAGGATCATCAAAGTCCCACTAGTGATCGTACCCCCTTTCTGCCCAGTGCCCTTGCCAGGACCATTATGCGACCCAGGCCAGTTCTGACTCTACTTCCTCACACCCTGAAGCTCCAATAAGCTTTAAATAAGGTGACGTGCTTAAGTTTCCCTATCAGGCGTATACCTCATGCTTATACAAAGCTTTAAACTCTTTGTAAAGCTTATAACCTTTATTTAAACATTATAAGAGGTGTTTTAATGAAAATTTAAAGCTTTCAGCTTTAAATAAACATGAAAAGTACGTCTCTTAATTAAGGCTGACAGCTTTCAATTAAAACAACAAGTTTGACAGATTTTGCTGGAGGCAGGCTCCAGAAAATTGCCGTTAACCCTATCCTAAATCCTAGAATCAATCAACGCATGCAGTCGATCACTCGCTCGATCATTTTCAAGCAGCCAGCACAGGCAGGGTGTTTCTGGCTTTGAACTTGTCCAGGACAAGCTGGGAAGAGTTTCCCGGAGTGTTGTGGCCGCCTTTGGCCCTTACCATGGCTGCAGTAGCTCCTCCGAAATCTTCATCTCTATAGCACCAGATGTCCTTTGGACATGTAGGGCTCTGCGAAAGGTGCAGGAGGAGGTGAAGCTTCGGTTTAACTCGCCAGGCGATATTGTCACCAAAGTGATCCCTCAAAGACACATACTGCAAAGCAAACCTTTTGACCTCTCGCTCCATGAGGCTGGGGTCGTAGGGCTCGACATCCAGAGCAGCATAGCATGCCAAAAGCAAAGAGATGCAAGCCAAAACTGCAGAATCCAGATCCCCTGAGCTGTCCAAAAACTTTCGGCACACAGCATCCAAAATAGGTATCAACTTTCTGGTTTCTGCACCTTTGGCTTTGAGCTTTGGGGCTTTTCCAGCTTCCTTGCGATACATGGTCTCTGTCAATGTGGCCAGTCGATCGGATGCGACACCCTGGTTCTTGTACTCCTGCGAAATCTCTTTGTAGAGCTCCCCAGTTCGCTTGGTAATATTTGAACCAGGCATCTTGCTTTGCAGGTGGTACAGAACGTTCCCAGCAGCATCTGCAGCACAACCCAAATCCATAATATGCAGCCAATCCAACCTGATGACCTTGAGACAACAATTTGGAAACTGCCACACAGCACTCATGAACCTGTGCTCCTCCCAGCACCTCATGATAAAGGTCTCCTGATCAAAATATTCATTGCGAGCGCAAACAGCGGACGCGCACGGCTAAACCCCCACAGCGGACGCGCACGGCTAAACCCGATAAACCCGATAAACCCGATAAACCCGATCAACCCGATCAACCCGCTAAACCCGGTAAACCCGATAAACCCGATAAACCCGGTAAACCCGGTGAACCTGATATCAGGGGCGCCCCTCAACCCAAGGCCCCACCCTCGGAGTTCAAGATCTGTAAGGGTTGCGGTTTAGAAGGCAGTGGTGTCCCAGCAACCCAAGGCCCGACCCTCGGAGTTCAAGATTTGTAAGAGTTCTGATTTAAAAACCAGGGGCGTCCAAGGCCCCACCCCCGGAGTTCAAGCTCACTAAGAGGCGGTGATCTGAAAATCATGGGCGCTCCATCAGTCCAAGTCCTCATCCTCGGAGTTCAACATCTGTCAAAGCTTTGATTTCAGAATCAGGGGTGCCCCATCAGTCCAAAGCTCCACCCTCGGAGTTCAAGGATCTGTAAGGGTTCTGATTTAAAAATCAGGGGCGCCCCGCTCCATCAGAGTCCAAGGCCCCACCCTCGGAGTTCAAGATCTGTAAGGGTTGTGATTTAAAAATCAGGGGCGCCCCGCTCCATCAGAGTCCAAGGCCCCACCCTCGGAGTTCAAGATCTGTAAGGGTTGGGATTTAGAAATCAGGGGTGCCCCGCCCCATCAGAGTCCAAGGCCCCACCCTCGGAGTTCAAGATCTGTAAGGGTTGTGATTTAGAAATCAGGGGTGTCCCATCAACCCGAGGCCCGACCCTCGGAGTTCAAGATTTGTAAGAGTTCTGATTAAAAAACCAGGGGTGTCCAAGGACTAAGATGGGCGCTCCATCAGTCCAAGTCCTCATCCTCGGAGTTCAACATCTGTCAAAGCTTTGATTTCAGAATCAGGGGTGCCCCATCAGTCCAAAGCTCCACCCTCGGAGTTCAAGGATCTGTAAAGGTTCTGACTTAAAAATCAGGGGCGCCCCGCTCCATCAGAGTCCAAGGCCCCACCCTCGGAGTTCAAGATCTGTAAGGGTTGTGATTTAGAAATCAGGGGCGCCCCGCTCCATCAGAGTCCAAGGCCCCACCCTCGGAGTTCAAGATTTGAAAGAGTTCTGATTAAAACAACCAGGGGCGTCCGAGGCCCCACCCCCGGAGTTCAAGCTCACTAAGAGGCGGTGATCTGAAAATCATGGGCGCTCCTCCATCAGTCCAGGGCCTCCTCCTCGGAGTTCAACATCTGTCAAAGCTTTGATTTAAGAATCAGGGGTGCCCCATCAGTCCAAAGCCCCACCCTCGGAGTTCAAGGATCTGTAAGGGTTCTGATTTAAAAATCAGGGGCGCCCCGCTCCATCAGAGTCCAAAGCCCCACCCTCGGAGTTCAAGATCTGTAAGGGTTGTGATTTAGAAATCAGGGGTGCCCCATCAACCCAAGGCCCGACCTTCGGAATTCAAGATTTGTAAGAGCTCTGATTAAAAAAACCAGGGGCGTCCAAAGCCCACCCTCGGAGTTCAAGATCTGTAAGGGTTGGGATTTAGAAATCAGGGGCGCCCCGCCCCATCAGAGTCCAAGGCCCCACCCTCGGAGTTCAAGATCTGTAAGGGTTGTGATTTAGAAATCAGGGGTGCCCCATCAACCCAAGGCCCGACCCTCGGAGTTCAAGATTTGAAAAAGTTCTGATTAAAAAACCAGGGGCGTCCGAGGCCCCACCCCCGGAGTTCAAGCTCACTAAGAGGCGGTGATCTGGGTGATCTGAAAATCATGGGCGCTCCATCAGTCCAGGGCCTCCTCCTCGGAGTTCAACATCTGTCAAAGCTTTGATTTCAGAATCAGGGGTGCCCCATCAGTCCAAAGCTCCACCCTCGGAGTTCAAGATCTGTAAGGGTTCTGATTTAAAAATCAGGGGCGCCCCGCTCCAGCAGAGTCCAAGGCCCCACCCTCGGAGTTCAAGATCTGTAAGGGTTGGGATTTAGAAATCAGGGGCGCCCCGCCCCATCAGAGTCCAAGGCCCCACCCTCGGAGTTCAAGATCTGTAAGGGTTGTGATTTAGAAATCAGGGGTGCCCCATCAACCCAAGGCCCGACCCTCGGAGTTCAAGATTTGAAAAAGTTCTGATTAAAACAACCAGGGGCGTCCGAGGCCCCACCCCCGGAGTTCAAGCTCACTAAGAGGCGGTGATCTGGGTGATCTGAAAATCATGGGCGCTCCATCAGTCCAGGGCCTCCTCCTCGGAGTTCAACATCTGTCAAAGCTTTGATTTAAGAATCAGGGGTGCCCCATCAGTCCAAAGCCCCACCCTCGGAGTTCAAGGATCTGTAAGGGTTCTGATTTAAAAATCAGGGGCGCCCCGCTCCATCAGAGTCCAAGGCCCCACCCTCGGAGTTCAAGATCTGTAAGGGTTGTGATTTAGAAATCAGGGGTGCCCCATCAACCCAAGGCCCGACCCTCGGAGTTCAAGATTTGTAAGAGTTCTGATTAAAAAACCAGGGGCGTCCAAGGCCCCACCCCCGGAGTTCAAGCTCACTAAGAGGCGGTGATCTGAAAATCATGGGCGCTCCATCAGTCCAAGTCCTCATCCTCGGAGTTCAACATCTGTCAAAGCTTTGATTCAAGAATCAGGGGTGCCCCATCAGTCCAAAGCCCCACCCTCGGAGTTCAAGGATCTGTAAGGGTTCTGATTTAAAAATCAGGGGCGCCCCGCTCCATCAGAGTCCAAGGCCCCGAGTCCAAGTCCTCATCCTCGGAGTTCAACATCTGTCAAAGCTTTGATTCAAGAATCAGGGGTGCCCCATCAGTCCAAAGCCCCACCCTCGGAGTTCAAGGATTTGTAAGGGTTCTGATTTTAAAATCAGGGGCGCCCCGCTCCATCAGAGTCCAAGGCCCCGGAGTTCAAGATCTGTAAGGGTTGTGATTTAGAAATCAGGGGCGCCCCGCCCCATCAGAGTCCAAGGCCCCACCCTCGGAGTTCAAGATCTGTAAGGGTTGTGATTTAGAAATCAGGGGTGCCCCATCAACCCAAGGCCCGACCCTCGGAGTTCAAGATTTGTAAGAGTTCTGAAGAAAAACCAGTGGCGTCCAAGGCCCCACCCCCGGAGGACAAGCTCACTAAGAGGCGGTGATCTGAAAATCATGGGCGCTCCATCAGTCCAAGTCCTCATCCTCGGAGTTCAACATCTGTCAAAGCTTTGATTTCAGAATCAGGGGTGCCCCATCTCCAAAGCTCCACCCTCGGAGTTCAAGGATCTGTAAGGGTTCTGACTTAAAAATCAGGGGCGCCCCGCTCCATTAGAGTCCAAGGCCCCACCCTCGGAGTTCAAGATCTGTAAGGGTTGGGATTTAGAAATCAGGGGCGCCCCGCCCCATCAGAGTCCAAGGCCCCACCCTCGGAGTTCAAGATCTGTAAGGGTTGTGATTTAGAAATCAGGGGTGCCCCATCAACCCAAGGCCCGACCCTCGGAGTTCAAGATTTGAAAAAGTTCTGATTAAAACAACCAGGGGCGTCCGAGGCCCCACCCCCGGAGTTCAAGCTCACTAAGAGGCGGTGATCTGGGTGATCTGAAAATCATGGGCGCTCCATCAGTCCAGGGCCTCCTCCTCGGAGTTCAACATCTGTCAAAGCTTTGATTTAAGAATCAGGGGTGCCCCATCAGTCCAAAGCCCCACCCTCGGAGTTCAAGGATCTGTAAGGGTTCTGATTTAAAAATCAGGGGCGCCCCGCTCCATCAGAGTCCAAGGCCCCACCCTCGGAGTTCAAGATCTGTAAGGGTTGTGATTTAGAAATCAGGGGTGCCCCATCAACCCAAGGCCCGACCCTCGGAATTCAAGATTTGTAAGAGTTCTGATTAAAAAAACCAGGGGCGTCCAAAGCCCCACCCCCGGAGTTCAAGCTCACTAAGAGGCGGTGATCTGAAAATCATGGGGCTCCATCAGTCCAAGTCCTCATCCTCGGAGTTCAACATCTGTCAAAGCTTTGATTTAAGAATCAGGGGTGCCCCATCAGTCCAAAGCTCCACCCTCGGAGTTCAAGGATCTGTAAGGGTTCTGATTTAAAAATCAGGGGCGCCCCGCTCCATCAGAGTCCGAGGCCCCACCCTCGGAGTTCAAGATCTGTAAGGGTTGTGATTTAGAAATCAGGGGTGCCCCATCAACCCAAGGCCCGACCCTCGGAGTTCAAGATTTGTAAGAGTTCTGATTTAAAAAACCAGGGGTGTCCAAGGCCCCACCCCCGGAGGACAAGCTCACTAAGAGGCGGTGATCTGAAAATCATGGGCGCTTCATCAGTCCAAGTCCTCATCCTCGGAGTTCAACATCTGTCAAAGCTTTGATTTCAGAATCAGGGGTGCCCCATCAGTCCAAAGCTCCACCCTCGGAGTTCAAGGATCTGTAAGGGTTCTGATTTAAAAATCAGGGGCGCCCCGCTCCATCAGAGTCCAAGGCCCCACCCTCGGAGTTCAAGATTTGAAAGAGTTCTGATTAAAACAGCCAGGGGTGTCCGAGGCCCCACCCCCGGAGTTCAAGCTCACTAAGAGGCGGAGATCGAAAATTCATGGGCGCTCCATCAGTCCAGGGCCTCCTCCTCTTCAATATCTGTCAAAGCTTTGATTTAAGAATCAGGGGTGCCCCATCAGTCCAAAGCCCCACCCTCGGAGTTCAAGGATCCGCAAGGGTTCTGATTTTAAAATCAGGGGCGCCCCGCCCCATCAGAGTCCAAGGCCCCACCCTCGGAGTTCAAGACCTGTCAGGGTTCTGACTCAAGAATCGGTCGGTAGTCATAGATTTCAGAAGACTTTCAGAAGAACAAAGACACAACAACAAACCCAAAACAGTTCCGAAGTGCGCGTCAAATTCCGGGTGCACGCACAAGAGCACGTCAATTGAGTCGAGATTCGTGGTCGTTCGCCAAAAAATCCGCTGAATAGGATGCAATATAACCCCACGTGAAATGTAAAAACTCTCTCTGACTGACAGTTGAAGAGAATTCGCAGGACTGCGGGAACTGCTGCCAGCAATGAGCCACAAAAACCTGGTACGACAGGCACTGCCCGGAAATCGCAGGCTGCAAAACCAAGGTAGCAACCAGGCTGCAACAGCCACAGGGTAGTATTGCCTGTGTGCCAGGCTGTAGAGTTCCAGCGCAATTCCAGCGCAATTCCAGCGCAATTCGGCGCAATTCGGCGCAATTCGGCGCAATCGGCGCAATTCGGCGCAATTCGGCGCAAACGGCGCAATTCGGCGCAATCGGCGCAATTCGGCGCAAACGGCGCAATTGGCGCAATTCGGCGCAAACGGCGCAATTGGCGCAATTCGGCGCAATCGGTGCTTTCCAGCGCATTCCAACGCATTCGGCGCATTCCAGCGCAATCGGCGCATTCCAGCGCAATCGGCGCAATCCAGCGCATGGCCATCTGCGGCCACTGAGCCCGCACGCACTGAAAATATTGATGTCTCCAGGAGGCCTGCAAATCCACCTCGTGCACTTTATCGGGTGTCATGGGACAAAGCCAGCAGCAGCCATTGTTTTCGTTGTGTGCAGGCAGGGAAAGGGCATCCTTGAACATTTTCCAGTCGCCCCTGATTTGTGTCAAACATGCAACTGGCAAATCTGACCCAGCTAGACGAAGACGTGCCTTGTCGACCCGTAAATCGAAGGGGCTGCCATCATGCTTTCGAGAAGGATACCTTCCAAGAGCCAGCTGCTCGAAACTCCACACCAAAACCTTCATGGCTGCATCCATGGTACACTTCTTGGCTTCAAACATCTTCTTCAGACAGAACAGCGGCACTCGAAGGCCAGGAACGGATGGGAAACTTAGAGCTATAACTTCCAAGCTTTGGGACCTGTCCCAATTGCAAGGCACCCCGCCATTCCAGAGCCCCAGTGGCAGAATTGTCGCTGGATCTCTCGCTGGCTGGCACGACAAAGAAAACTTCTCAATCAGCTCAGCATCCTCTTGCAGCACATCCTGGCTCAGGATCCAGGCTGAGTCACCAAATTCAAAAAGCTTCCCCAGAATTTCATGGGGAAGCAAAAACGGCAAGGAGACCTGGCGGTTCGCCTGCAGCTTGGGGTCATGCAGCTCTATGTCGGCATAGTAGCAGTCTGGCCAGTGGGACCCCTTCAGCATTTTCCTTCTTAGGCTTCTGGCTGCATTCTTGTCTTGTACAGCGGCCAAGTCGTCCACACCACTGGCACCAGAAGATTGAGCATCCTTGAAAAGGGAAGCTGTCCTGGCAGCTGTGATCTGCCCAGACAAAAAAGCATCCGAAAGATTGGCCCGAAACCTTTTCTTCTCGGGCACGTCTTCCTCATTGTAACCACGACTGTTCTTGGAGTACATGGCTTCACATGCAGCTCCAGAAAAGTGAAACAAACTTCAGAAACTTGAGCACCTATACCCTGCAACATATATTGCAATCACAGCATGCAAGCTAGCACAGTTGTCGGCTGAAGTCTGCGAGCTGCTGCTGCACTCGCCCTTTTGCATGCAAAGGGCCCTGTCGATCTGCAGCTCGAGAAGATCGACCTTGGCTGCACGCAGAAAACATTCAGCAAAAACAATATGTATAGTGCATGCTGTTCGCGGCTGCAAAAGCACTGTTTTTTTTTTAAGTTCGCCTGCCGTGGATCGACTCAAAGCTGCTTTGGCAAAACTGCAGCAAAATGCTGCTTGCATGATATCGAGATCCATGCTCGATGGATCCTAGGCCTGCCAGCCCTTAACCTTCTTCAGCAACAACTTCACATTGTCAAGATGCTCATTGGCATTGCGATTCCACTGCTCCATGTCGGCTTTCTCGTTCTTGCAGGCTGCCTCGTCCATCGTGGGAAGCTTGCGATCCAGCAGGACCTGGATCTTTCGAAGATCCTCCACAAACTTCTTCAGAGCATCCAGGGTAACCCGGACCTCCGGCGCTTTGCTAGCGAGCTTGGGGCAATTCTCGAGAGCAATGCATTCCGAGCTCAACTCTCCATGCTTGGCATCCAGGCTCTTCACTTTGCTCAGGTTGCTCAGCTCGGTCCGCTCGGGGTGCTCCAACTTCACCTCACCCTTGCTGTTCTGCAGGCATTTCATCTCCTTCGCTGCTATGCTAGCAGCCATTTCGAAGGTGCCTGACTCGGTCGATCGGGTTGCATCTTTGCTTTCCACCAAGGTCCGGTAAAAGTACCGGCAGAGCTCGGGCATCTTGTGCTTCACCAGGTTCCTCTCGTGCCCCCAGATTTTTCGGATTCCTGGAGCAAACCCTCCAGCAACTCCTTCTGCCTCTTCTCTGGGAAGTCGCTGATCTTGAGGCCATTCAGGTCAAAAATTCGCGACCTCAGCGGCATTGCAAAACAAAACATTAAAAACAAAATGACCATGCAAGCAACCTAGGCAAAAAATAAAATCTAAGAGTCGCTGTCATCATGCCCTTGATAGAGACATCCTCCTCGGCTTCCTCCTTCACAACCTTCTTGGTGTACTGGCCCACCCACTTCAAGTCCTTAAGGCCATTCTTCTGGTAGGCAGCGATGAAGCCCTTTCGGTCCGAGTCGGCGATCTGCCGGTAGGCCTGGCACATGCACTACACCCAAAAAAAAATGTGCATAGCAAATGGAGAATTGCAACCCGGCCTCCAGCACTTGCTGGGCTTCGCTCTGGCACTCCCCACTCTTGTTTCTCACGGGGTCGGCTTTGTACTTCACAAGATTCAGCATCCTCTGAATGCTGGCTTTCATCTCCACCGGTGTGGGATCATCTCCAATCACCAAGGCACCGGACTTGGTCCTCTTAGCTTTCGGCTCCGTCTTCGGAGCAGCCTTGGCCTTATTCTTTGGGGCCATGATGCCAAAAGGGCAACTGTACAAAAGGCTCCAGTAAACTATTTTTGATCTGGAGCCACAAAATCGAAAGTGTGTTTTGATGCATTTGTTTATCATGCTGTGACAAAACGAAAATGCAGCATATCACTGTTGCACCTGTGGCCCGGACACATGGTATCTGCAGCACATGCAGCAAGACACCTGAGGGTTTTGCTTTAGGGTTTCAAGCTTCAGGGTTAGAGGATTTGGGTTTCTGTAAGGGTTAACATAGATCCAAAGTATATAGAGGTTCTACAAGGTAAGGGTGTATTTATGTATGTCTAGATGTATATATATATATATATAAATATATATATATAATATGTCCATTATATATATATATATGTATGTATATATATATATGTATGTATGTATGTATATATATATATATATATATATATATATAAAAGATTAAGTTATGATACTTATCCTTTTTATAAGGTTTTAGTATACATATATCTATATCTATATATATATATATATATATATAACATATATTTTAAATATGAGGACTATATACGCCTATCCTTATACATGACCATATATTATATGTATACTTATAGATGACGATAAGTTCATGTATATCACACTACATGATTGTTACACCATTACATCATTATATCACAGTAACATTCACATGTTACTGTGATATGATGATGTAATGATGCCCCCGCATAAAATTAAACTGGAACCCAAAACCTGCTAGGGCCAGAAGCCTTCTGAACATACTGGGCGATCCCTGAAACCCACACCTTTGAATCCTCAGCATGTGCACCACCAATTCACCTAAACCACTATACAAACGGAGCAACCCCCACCTTGCACAACCTTTATCCATGAGCCTTTGGAACACCTAGAACCTGTACCACCGAACATATAGACCCTGGAAGATTGCCCTGAAACAACCCAGGCCGTAGCCGCACAGCAGCAAGATCTTTGTATTGTAGGTTTCCTGGAGGCTGTGGCCTCCAGTTAAAAAGTTTAATAGTTTGGTACACAGCTTATAGTGTTTTATATATACAGCACTACGTTTTCAACCGGTTGAAATTTCAACCGGTTGAAAAGTCCACCCCAAAGCTGGATCAAAAGGACAAGCTATTTTTCAACCGGTTGAAATTTCAACCCTTTTTCAACCCTTGCAACATTATAATAATTATATAACACTGATTGTAAACATTAAAGCTTCAACCTTGAACCCAAACCCTAAACCTCAACCCTTATGCCTTAAACCCTAAACTTGGTAAAACCGAAAACCAAAAACCCTAAACCCTAAAAGCTTCAACCCCTACACCCCTGAACCCGGGCCCTCAAACCCTAAACCTAGCCTTTAAACACTGGAACCCTGAACCCTAAAAACACCAAACCCTAAACCCTTAACCCCTCAACCTGTAAACCCTGAAACCCTAAACCCCAAAAACCTCTAACCCTAAACCCTTAACCCCTCAACCTGTAACCCTTAAACCCTAAACCCTAAAAACCTCTAACCCTAAACCCTCAACCCCTCAACCTGTAACCCTTAAACCCTAAACCCTAAAAACCTCTAACCCTAAACCCTTAAACCCTGAACCCCTACACCCCTGAACCTTTAAATCCTTAGACCCTAAACCCTGAAAGCCTTAAACCCTAAACCCTTGAACCCCCAAACCCCTCAACCCTTAAACCCTTGAAACCTTAAGCCCTTAACCCTTAAACCCTAAACCCTTATATTGCCTTTAACCCTTAAACCCTAATCCGCCGGTGCCTCGACACCCATGATGGGGATGCCCAGCCAACCTGCAATACAAAGAAGCTGCAAACACAACAAACGAAAAACTGCACTGCATGCTACAGACTGCACACCATGCACTCTGAGGCCAAGACCATTGTTCAGGAGTTCCAAGGAACTCCTGCCAAAAAGCATGGATGATGAAACCCTGAAAACAACAGCACCACATGCCACTGAAAACGGCTCCAACACTAACACTTCTTTTCTGCACAATCGCTCTGATATCATCATCGCCATGGAAAATGCATGCTGCACAGGGGGTGAAACACATCACTCCTCATCCCTCTTTCTCTTATTCTTGCCCTCCTCCGAATCGCCCTTGCCATCCTCCTCCTCATCCTCCACATCCATGCCGGGCTCCTCCTCATCCGGCTTAGGCTTCACCGGCACCTCCACGATAATTGGCCCTGGGCCCGCCGCCGGCGGCGGCGTCGGCGGCTGCCCCGCCATCCCGGCTCCAATGGCCGCAAGCAACCCGGCGATGACATCTGCAGGGGAAAACCAAAAAACTGGAGTTCCAAAAAAACTCCAGCGAAAAATCTATAATAAAACATTATTACAACTTATCATAATATATATATATATATATATACCCCTGCCTGAGGATCCGGAGGCACCTGGACTCCCAAAGAAATTGATGTTGATTGCCGGCACCGGTGGCTGAATCGCAGCTGTCGGATACCTGGGGATCAAAGCCTTCCCCACACTCTCGGCCTTGATGGGCGTCTTGTCCGGCTGAAAGGCCCTCGGGATGCCCTTGCTGATAGGCGGCTTCAGCGGCTTGATGGGCGGCTTCGGCTCCGATGGCACCTTGGGCGGCTTCGGTTCCGAGGGCTTCTCCTTGGCTGTATATACATGGAGTCCCAAAATAGAACTCCAGAAAAAATTATTGAAGCTGAGATTCTGCACGGATGGTACCCTTCGTGAAGCCCCGTTGGACTCCTCGCAGCCGACGGTTGATCCCCTTATTCTTCTTCTTGGTCTTCTTGCTGGGATCCTTCGCCTCCTCGACCTCCTTGGCCTCCTGGGCTTCCTTGGCCTTCTTCTCCTCGGCCGCTTTAAAGGCCCACCTCATGTTGGAGATCATCTTCTCGAAGCCTCAGAATCCTCCATCCAGCTCTTCTCCCGCTGCTTCCCCTTCGCATGATACTTCCAGTCCTTCTGGTGGACATAGTAGAGGGGGCCTGCAGGGCGGAGCTGCATAAACCCTGATAAAAAATACGGGAGTCCGAAACGACTCCCGAATAAAATAGGAAAATTAACACACTTAAGTTCAAAATGTTACTCAAAATCCAAGTTGCATGCGGGATTGCTGCAACCCCCCTTTCGGAGATATGCCACAGTCTTGCAGCGGTTGCACATCCTCAAATCCGGCCCCGGCCTCGGGGCACCCCTCGGCCGGCACGGGCACTGCCGGGTCTTCCACCCGGACCTCCGACTCCTCGGATTCCTCCTCCTCCTCCTCCTCCTCCTCCTCCTCCTCCTCCTCCTCCTCCTCCTCCTCCAAATCCACAGCTGCACCGAGCTTGCTGGACGCCGCCATGGCGGCCCAAATCCAAAAACACAGCTACAAGCACTCCAGAGCCCTCGAGCTCAAAATTCTAAGCATGGAGGCAAGAACTTCCACAAATCTGCTGCCCTTGCAAACAAAAACGAACATGAAGAATCTGCAGATCAGTCCTTGTCCTCGCAGTAGAGCGGCACGAGCACCATGGACAGGGGGCAAGGGGCTTCAAACCTACCCCGGGAGGCGGCGAACCTCCCGAAAACAAAAAACACTGCTTGGAACTCTCAAAGCTATGGCAGGCAGGCTCACAACCGAACTGAGGGCCCGGCAGGCAACAGGAATCTAATCCCAAAATATTTAGATTTGTTAATTTATGTACTTATAGAATATAATAATATATAGAAAACACCTCGCAAGCCATGTTAACCTAGAGACGTGGACATGCATGCTTTGAGCCAGCTACAGATATACAAAAACACAGAGTCTTCAAGTTGCATGCTGCACATGCCAAATTTAAAATTGTTGCAAAAGCATGGATCCAAAATGCAGGCGCTCACAAAATTTCTGCTCGAAAGCGAAATCGTCATCGATCGTCGAGTCTCGATTGCAGCTCACCCAGCTATGGCTGCATGCTGCACAGTTGCTCTTCTGCCCAGCTCCTGACCTGGGCCAAAGGCTCTCCAGCTCGAGCTTTTCGTAGGGCTTCCTCTCCTGTTGCATGCATTTGCTCCTTCGTGGTGGCGGAGCCGCCTTTCAGCTGGAACATCTGCCTCTTGCACTCTTTGTCCTTTTCGTTTCGCCAAATCATGCGAAAGGCCAAGATCTTGTTTGCTGCACGATACTCCTTCCGAAGAACCGCATTTGCAGGGAGAACCGCCACATCCCCATAGTTCGGATCCTGATCATCATCTGCAGCTGGAGCATCGACTGGCACCAGAGCGGCTTCGGCAGGGGCTTCGAGATCTTGGGCTGCTGCAGCATCATCTGCACCTGCAGCTGGAGATTCTCCATCTTCCTGCGGAAGGCAGGCTGGCTTCTTGATGACTGCAGCTGGCTTCTTTTTGCTAGCTGCCTTTGCTTTTCCTTTAGGAGATGCTTTGGCTGCAGCTGCTTTGTCCAGCATAAGGTTCGGGATCTCGCTCACGATCTGATGCCCATCGGACCACGCTGCCACAGCAAAACCAGAAGGCCCCTTGTGCATCTTGGCAGCCTCTCGGCTGTCACCTGCAATTCGCAGCACCGTTGGTACTGACAAATCTGTGAGGAAAAAGCTGGCGGCCGATGCAGCCTGCTGGTATAGCTTGCTGATTTGGCCTGTAGGCAGAGGCCTTGGCCCATCTCTCGTATGGCTTGATGCAGGTTCTGCAGCTTCTGCCCGCTCCTTCTTAACTGTTGCACCTGCATCCGAAGAGGACACAGAGACGTGAACCTCAAGTTTCCTTGTCGATGCCCTTTGGCATGTCGAGTCCAGCCTTTGCTTGATCTTCTTCTTCGGAGAGGCTTTGGGCGACCGGGCAGAGCCTGAGCTTGCCCTCTTGGACCCCTGCTTAATCTCTGGTAAATTGAGCAAGTCCTTGATGAAGAAGCACATGTCCTGAATGCTGTCGGCCAGCCTTCCTCCTGTGGACATGTTGCGAGTCTTCGTGAAGAGAGTCTTGTAAACTTCGTGAAGATGATTCGCAAACGTCTTCAGCTCCAAGCTTGGTGCCCCTGGCCACACCAAGCTCATTGATTCACGCGTGACAGCTGCAGTCGGCCGAGTAGTGATGCCCAAAATCTCCTTCATGAGCACATGATGCTTCTTGCAAAAAGCATCCAAAGACAAGAGGGCATCTCCAGCTTCCACAGCTTGGAGATTTCCTCAGAAAGTCTTCATGAGATCTTTCCCGCTGGCACCATTGGACCTCCGACTCGACATTGCTGCTTACAAAAAACAGACTTCAAACACTCGAGCAAAAAATATCGCAGATCCGGCAATATCATGCCAATATTCCTTCGAATGCTGCTTCTTGCAACTGCACTGCCTGCAGCATGCATGCATGCCGAATGTCGCCGCGATCCAGATCATGCATGCAGGAGAGACATGCATATGCCCTCCTGAAAAAAACACATTTAATATAAAGATATATACATCGATGTATAGAGAGATAATATAAGCGGTTTTATGGAAAACTGTCAGCCTTAATTAAAGCTGATTATATCAGCTCTAAATAAAGCTTTAACGCTTATCCTATAATTCTTAAAGAGGCGTCACCTTATTTAAAGCTTATTGGAGCTTCAGGGCAAGTGGAGGCCAAAGGCCCACAGCTGGAACAGATGGACTAGGCATCGATCCAGCCTGAGGCATTCATGTGATCGCCGGGAGTTCCTGACCCGCCTGTGTTTCCGGTTATCCCTCCCACGACCTGCTAAAACTAGAGGGTATGTTACCAGGCTTCCTACTCGAACTCCCCGCCGTCACCACCGCCGTCGACCCCGTTACCGTAGCAGAGAAATAGGCCGTTGCTTTCAGTTCTTGGGGTCATGGCCTGGGCCGCACTCCCGATGCGGAATTTCATGCACACACATTTTACTCCACAGCATTCGACTGCTGAAAAGCTTCGTTTTGCGTCTTTTGAGCCACCTGGGTCCCAAGTCCCAGGGGCTTGCCGATCCACCGCTCGCCAAACATACAGCAACTAGCTGCCACTTGGCTTCCGGAATCACTGGTAAGACAGAACCGAGGGTTAGGAGTTTTTGCCGTCGACTCCTGAGACTGTTCCCTTCGGGGATCAGGAAGCCTAGGCGTGAGAAGCAACACTTTTTCAGTTCATGCATTGAGATAGCGCTGGCTGACACTCGTGTCCCAGCCCAGAGTCATCACAGTTGTACGTCTGCCACCACGAGCTCCCTGCCGCAGCAGCCTCTCTCCAGTACTGTCCAGCAGCCCCAAGTCTGCCCACATCTGCCGAGCCGTCCGAATCGACCTTCATATCACTTCGCAGGCTCGCTCACCCGAATCCTGCCGTGCCATTGGTTGTGCAGCTGTCCAACAGGTGCCCTCACCTGCCCAACCGCTCCGTCTACCTCTCAGGCCCACGCTCACCTGCTTGCTGATGTTGGGCAATACAGCTCGGACAGGAAACGAGCGTACAAACGTGCAGTACGCCGGGCAGCTGCCTCGGGCGATGGCGGCACGCGATACCGAGGACGCTGGCAAACCCTGCATCAGCTCCACTCCCAGCACCGTGCCAGGGACTCGGACACAACCTCGGCCAGCGCCGCCCACGCCAAGGCCCAAGCCACTCCCAAGGGACCACACGTCCGCTTCCTTAGCTTCAACTGCGGTGGCCTGTCTAGCGAGGTCTACCAGGAACTTCTCCTCACTCTAGCTGCTACAGCGCCGGATCGACGACCCCAAGTCGTCGCGATCCAAGAAACCCATTGGGCTGAAACCAGTAACACCGACTTTGTCACTGGACCGTGGAGGATCATTAGCTCGCAAGGCGGCGGGAGTCCTTCTCCTAGTGCACAAGACGTTCTCTGCTGATTGTGTAATCTCCACGGCCGAACCCTATCCCGGAAGGCTTCTACATGTGCGCCTGACGCACGCGGCCTGGGCACTTGACGTTTTGGTTATCTACCAACGACCCATGAGCTGGCAGCAGACTCAAACCAAGGCCGCTGCGGAAGGCCCAGGGCCGCAGGAACCACCGCCACAGACCGCTGCCCAGGTTCGCCAATCGGTCTGGGATAAGCTTGAGCATACCCTTAAAACCCTACCGACGAGACACACCCTGCTGCTCCTAGGGGACTTTAATACTCCACTTGCCGCACACCCACGCGCAGGCCGGGTTGTCACTAAGTGGAATAGCCGTCTCCCAGCTGATGCTCCCCGTCTCACTCGCCTGCTAGATGATTATGACCTCATGCAGCTCAACTCATGGTCCCGTCGAGCGGGCCCCACATACATTTGTGGTGAACAGCGGAGTCTGATTGACCATGTATTTACCCGTACTGCCCAAGCCCATCCTCTGGCCCGAGGCACTGGCCGAGATCCACTTGTCCTGGCTGCATGGCGTGCTGGTGGCCGGCACGTTCCGCTCGGCGGGGTTCTGCCGTTGTCTCTCCCTGAATCGGGCTACTCCTCAGCGAACACGTCCTTGGAACAAGGACTGCCTCATGCAGCTGCTCTCGGAACCGCAGTGTCCCCAGGCCCTCCAGCTGCGACAATCTGTGCAGCACGGCATCGCGAATTGCTACTCCATTCAGGACCTCAATGACTGCCTTACGAATGCCCTCCGTCAACATCTGCCGCCAAGCGCTGGCAGTTCTAGGCTGGCACCATGGCAAACACCGGCCATGCAGGATGGAGTACGTGCCATGTGGACACATTATCGCCTTGGCGGCAGGCTGCCAACCGCCAAACCTCTGCCATCTGGAGAGCGTGGTACCACTTTACCAAGTTCCGGAAGGCACATCGGGAGTTTCGCGGGGCTGGCCGGTTGGCCAAACATGCCTGGTACTCTGACAGGCTCCATGAACTAGGCACACATGCCAGACGTCACAACATCCGCGCACTCTACCAGGGAGTCCAGCGACTTGCGCCCAAGAAGCGGTTTGCTCAGGTACAGCTGCGTGCCCCAGACGGTGGCCTGATCTCCCCGGAAAGGCAGGCCCAGTTGCTGTCAGCCCACCTTCGAAACAGCTACACAGGCCGTTTCTGCCAGCCCGACCGATCAGCTGCCATGCCCAGTCTTGCGATGGATGCCACTATGCTTTCCAGTGCCCTGGCCAGCCTCTCAGTCCACAAAGCCGTGCCAGAACACCTTGCCCCGATAGCGGCTTGGCGCCTCTGCTCAGATGAGATTATGCCCGAACTGGCAGAGCTTGTCAACAACCTCACCGCCGCCGACGAGCTGTGGCACGCGGCCTGGCTCGCGCTCATCCCGAAGATTACACGTCCTACCCTCCCTAAACATCTAAGACCTATAGGGGTTACTGAAGTGTCAGGCCGAATCGTCTCGAAGATTCTTCAGAACAGGCTTCGGCCATATGTCCTTGAGTATCTCCGCGATCTACCGCAATGGGCTTATGTTCCAGGCAGGGGGACTCTTGATGCTGTTCTTCGAGTCCAAGCACACTGCCAGGCCGTCATCGATTCATGTGTGTCTACTGACTGGACCACCCGTGAAGCTAGAGCCGGCATACCTAAGCCACAGAACTCTGCTGGAGGCCTGCAGCTGTCACCCGACCTAAGCTCAGCCTTCGACCACATGGAGTGGGCACACATCGCCGTTGCCCTTGAAGATGCATCTGTCCCCTCTGAGCTCCAAGCTCAGGTGTTAGAATGGTACCGCGATATCAAATATGTCCTCACAATACAAGGCCAGACCGTAGACATATCCGCGAGCAGAGGCTTGAAACAAGGTTGCCTTATAGCGCCGCTCATATGGTCACTTGTGACTGGCCGCTTCCTTTATGAGCTTGCACTCTGCTCAGACCCGCTCTGGGTCACTGCAGACGTCACGACCTATGCCGACGACTTTCACGCAGGCAGCCAGGTTCAGTCTTACGCCGAGCTCTGTCGCCTTGAAATACGCTTAGGTCAACTTCTTGACGTCCTCTGCACGGCCGGCCTCACGGTCAATGCCCAGAAGTCCGCGGTTCTTTTTCTCTTCCGAGGTACCTTTGCATCTAAATGGCTTAAGCAGCACGTGAAAAACACCCCTGACGGCCAGGTTTTGCGCTTGCGTACACCCAAGGGTATGCTATTCGAGTTCCCGGTGGCTGAGGTTCACACTTACTTAGGAGTACGCATCAGCTACAAAAATCCCAGACTAGCTACCCTGCAACACCGTGTCCAGCTTGTCCAGGCTGAATGGTCCAGACTTCGGAAGGTGGTGTGCTCCAAACGAGGCCTTTTTCTCAAGGGTCGCATCAATATCTGTACATCCGGCAACTTCGTGCCATTCTCAGATCCCCGGCACACCTGAGTCACGTCAGTAATGATGCCATTCTCCAAAAAGCTGGGGTACCGGATGTGTGCGTGATAATCACAAGGGACCTGAACCGCCTACAGGCCAACCTGTGGCAACTACAAGCCGCAGACTCCTCCCTTCTTGCCTCGCACGTCCTGCACTTTGCCGCGGGTCTCCAGACTTCACTGGACTCGCAACCCCCTCCTCGGGGTCATGCACCGGGTGCTCGCGAATGTGAACCTGAGGCCATCCTGGAGTGTCGGTTCTGTGGAGAAACCTTTGCCACATATCACCTTCGTCGAGCGCACGAGGCCAGGAAACACCACGTTCGCACACCTAAACAGGCCGTGTTCACCTTTGACCGATACAAGCACAGCATCGATGGCATGCCCACGTGTAGCCTGTGCAGGTATCCGTTCAGGAAGTGGAGGTTCTTCGCAATCACATTGCCAAAGGCCAGTGCCCGTTCCTCAGCTCACACAAAGATATACCAACTGCCGTACCTGTTCAGCCGGTCACTGGTGCCCAGACCTTACCCGATGCTGACCTGCAGGCTCGGGAAGAACCAGTGCTGCCTCTGATCCTAAGGCCACACATTGCGAAGATTCTGCGCACGCAACACTGGCATGCTTTGCTCAGCTTGCCAGAAGTGCAGCAGGAAATCACGCACCACTGTCCCATCTGTCGCCAATGGTGTGTGGATACTGCAGCAGTGAAGCGCCACATGACTGTGCAACACGAGCAATGGGCAGGTCACTTTTCCCAAGTCGTTGACCTTCTTAAGCCCTTTCGGCGTACCATGGTCTTCCCATGTAGATACTGCAAACAAACACAGGTTAACCGGCACACGCAAGGGCGTTCCTGTATTGTTCTTCAAGTCAGCTGCTTTTTGCAGCCAACTCTTTGCAGTGGACATGGAGGAGACCCTGGAGATGACCGCGCAGGAACGACAGTTCTTCGGCGGGGTTTGTCCGTCGCTCCAACCCAAGCGAGAACGGGAGGAAGCCCCGGTGGAGAAGAGGCCTCGGACGGCAGATGCCCTGACCGCATTGAACCCACAAGCGGCTGCACAGATGCCACTGGCACCGAAGGGCAAAGGGAAAGGCAAGAACAAGGGCAAGAAGACCGGGAAGGGCCAGTGGGGGGGCTGGAGTCGTCAGCCCACCAACTGGGGCCAGGAATCCTGGTCCGCGAATCAGGGATCCTGGAATGCGCCTTGGACTTCGGAGTACGGCCTACCGGAAATGGTCCAGAAGCTAACCACGCTGGCTATCAAGCACGAATATGCTATCAACAGCGTGATGCAGGACCACACGCTCGACCTCTTTGTGAAGCCAGGGGACGAGGGACTGGTTCCAATACTGTTTGCCACCTCGGAGAAGTGGCATGCCACGCATCAGGCCGACCCCTCTCTCACCTCGGAGTCCCTGCGTCTGGTTATGATGAAGGCATTTCTCATCGAGCTGGGTCAGCGACTGAAGGCAACGAAGGATCAACCGGAATCCACCCAGAAGGCCAAGGAACTGGGCTGGTTGACGGATCAAGGCCAGTGGAAGACTCTGGCTTGGGACCCGACAGCACAGGATCTACGGGAGAAGCAGGGCGGCAAGCTACACTTCACCGACGACCTGATAGCCCAATCCGTGGAGCTTCGCAAACTTATCACGGAAGAGACCCTGTTCAGGTTTCAGTCCCTCCGGGGCTTGCGTCGGTCTCCGCAGACAGCTTGGGTGCAGTTGGCCATCGAGATCAGTGTCAGGGACATGGGGAACCGAGTGTGGGAAATCCTTCATTCCTGGATAGGCTGCGCCGCTTTGCACACCATGGGATGCCGCCTCCGTCGAGAGCGCGGCGGGCTCTCGCAGCAGGCCAGGGCCATCCGTGGATGGTGAATCGGCCTGGTAGCACTCCGGTTGCACCTAGGTCCAACCCTCCCCCTAAGCCCGCCGTCCCGATACCTCCTTGCAGCTTGTGCCAATGGCATGTTCGCGACGACATTCCGGGCCTGTCTCAGGTTCTGCAGTGCCTTTTATGGCCACTCTGGTGCGATGCCGCCAGGTCCCAACCGGTGCATGGACTGCTTAAGCATCTTTGGCATAGGATCTGCATCAATGCCGATGCTCTGATCTCTCTCAGAGGTGACCTTCTATGGTCCGGTGTAGCTGGGGGTGTACCGCCCGCAGCGCAGGCGCCCTTCTTGCGTGCACAGCTCCAATACCTGCTACTACAGCTCTCAACTGGTGACATGTCAGGTCTGTGGGATTGGTGTGAAACTGGGGACAATGGCAAACTTGCTTCCGAACAGGCTGAGTTGACGATTCCCATGCTCATCATCTTTCCCATGCAGCCCAATTGTGCCGCAGGTTGCCTGCGGGGATGGGGAGACTATGAAAAAAGGCCGGTACTCCGTACCGCACCGCCTACCTTGTATGCCTACGTGCACAACCACCGCCCATGTTCTGACTCGGCCACTGAGCCGAGCACGTTACATGCGTGGTTGGCTACTGCTGGGGAGGCCTGCACACTCACCATCGAGCCGGTAGATAGCCCATCCTATCACTGCCTGTATGAGGTTCGCTCAGTTATTCTGCATCGGCCTTCCGGCGACCCATGCACCTACTGCGCTGTGCACCGAAAACTGTGCGACGATGTGCTGTCCTCCTTTGATCCGGTACTGACGGAACTTGAAAAACGTGATCTGTGGCCGTGTATCATTGTGCTACGACGCGGTACGGGCCAGGTACACGCTGGCTGACTATATCTGTGGTGACTCCGTAGTTCAGTTAATGTTTAACCAAGCTTGTGCAACCGGCACTCGCTATAGTTGCATCTGGCAGTTGCTGCGGCCCAAGGGCACAGCATCGAGCTCTTCGAGAGCTCCGGCATAAGACCGTGCTTCTCGCTAGGTGGATCGTGTCCGCTGCGTGGGGAATGAAATACTGCTACTGCTACTGCTACTGCTGCTGCTACTGCTACTGCTACGACGACTACTAAGACGACTGCTGCTTTTACAGTATACTAGTACTGCATGTTGCCGCCACGAGTTTCACAAAGAAATGAGACAGGCAAAAGGCAGTGTACGGAGAAGCGAAAGCTCAAGGCCGTCATGTCCGTCAGAAGCCATGGTGTGTGCTACGAATCCGGTGCAGCTTTTCGTGAGCCAGCTGGGCTTCCGCTACAGTGGCTACGAGCACTATGCCGATCAGGACCGTGGGGATACGGCTGGCAGCAGCCTGCGTGTCAACATATGCGTCGCAATCGATTTGTGGAAGGTCCCTTGCTCTCTTTGCAAGCAGGTCAAAAAGTCGTGCTTTTCTTTCTGTGTGGCGAATGCGGTCAGGCAGTTCTGCGGTTGGCATGTTTGTTTGTCCAGGACTGGTTTTCCTTCGATTTTCCAAACAAGCCTGCGAAGCTGTACGTTGCAGACTTGACGTGTGAGTGGTCAGCTGCCGCGCGTGATGCTCAGATTCACAGGGGGCAACGCGGCAACATACCGCGTGTGCATTCTCTGCACCAGGGGGCCCAGAGTCCCATATGGTTGGTGCATGCTAACGCATGAATTTCCAAACTCCGAGTCAGGTATCATCAGATGCGCTTGGTCGAGTCCGGTGGCATCAACTACTGGGAAGGTGGTGTCCACTATTGGCACAGCAAAGCCAGGGCTCCGGGCCAGAGTACTTCCGCGATTTATATTTCTCTTCTGCTTCTTCGCAGCTTGTTTTTGATTCTCTTTTGAGTCGATGTGGCGCTTAGGTCTTGTTTCTCCCAAGTTCATCGCACGTGGCGGCGCTGGAGGTGCTGGTCATGTATGCGTCGGTCATGTGACATGTGGCAATGGAGCAGGAGAACTGTACCTGCAAGTTTCGTCTGAAGTTGTTTCTTTTGCTTGAAGCCTCCAGTCTAGTATAGTCTAGTAACCTGACATGTTGCATTCATAGATTTTGCAGCCCCGCGCCTAGATTGGCTTCGTGTTGTGAGAGAGCGAAGATTTAGTCCGGGCTGGAGGTGAACTTCGCTTCACTCGGCCGTGGCAGTCGAGGATTGGGGCATTGCACTGCGTTTCCGCTTCGGGAACCTGCTGCCAGCCAGGACCTGATGAGCTTTTCGACTACTCTCAGGCCCCACGGTTTGCAAAGGTAGTGAGTGTTTCAGCCAATTCATTCAGGATTCGGGTGCTCATCTACATCGGTCGTGGTTGACTATCGCATGCACAGCTTAATAATGCGAGTGCTTCCGAAAAGACTTTGAAGCAAGCCAGTGGAAGAGCCCCTCTTCGCGGGGGAGGTGGAGGTGAAGCGTGCCTGGCGTCTTCATGAAGAGGCCTACGCAGTAAGCGCTTCTAGATTTTCTTCAGACATGGCCCAGCAGCAGATCCCGACAGTGCGCTATGTACCCAAGGCATACCAACGTGCTCTATCAAACATTTCTGGGTTGCAAAGCGTCCGTCAGTTGCCCTGCCAGTGCAGGTTCTTCTCGTGAGATGGAAAGTTGTGCATACATGATTGGTTGCCAGAGAAACACAGACTGCATACGGGTATTGCTGCATCCCAACCCTGGTGGCAGCTCAACAGTCGTCAATGCGCCTGGCTCGGTTAAACCGTTGAAGGTATCGCCATGCCGTTCGTGAGAATTCTAAGAGCCCGGGGCGGGCAACACCTGACTTAATTTTGCGCGCGCATTGGGAACGGCAACTCTTGATCCCCGTTTTCCGCTGCCGCAAGCCTTGCCAAGAAAACCTTGAGGATAGCCACCCTTTTACCGCACATCTTACCGGCTCACTTTCTGCAACACCCGTGCGTCTGATTTCCATGAGGTTGGAGCGTGCAATCTGCTGGGAAATTGTGCAGTTTCCACGTTTCGGAGCATTCCAGGTCGCGAGAGGGACATGTGTCCGAAGCAAAGCTGTGCCTCAACACTGCTGCCTCTACCACTGCCCCTTCTCCATCGCAGGACAACGGTGGAGATGAACACTGGTATTCCTTCTCTCATACATTCCCCACAGCGAGAGCGCTTTCTTACGAGGCACTTCCGCGAAAGATTCAAGAGGCAGTCGACAGCGAAAGAAAAGCTAGTGCAGCTGGGACCTTGAAGGTCTCAAGCGCTGTTGCAGGCTGTGACTGCTGGTAGTTTGAAACATCCCAGACTCTACATGTAGGCCACTGAGCTCTGCAATGCATGCAAGCACGTTGACCGACCAAATGAGCCGGGCAAGGAGGCGTGCGCCGGGATGCAGTAGCAAGCAGCCCGATGTTCTTCTTCTTCTTCTTCAGGACATCGTCGAGTTTGTGGCTACAGCGGCACTGGACTATCCCTACTTCACCTGGGATGAAGCAGGCTTGTATCAAAGCTGCAGCTCCCGGATCAGCATCAATGAATGCCACTGCCGGCGCCTTCCTCAGCTTCGATTGACATGCTGTACCCCCATGTGTGCGTGTTCGCGTTATTGGTGCCAGATGAACAACAGCCCGGAACCCGAACCTCCCTGCTTCCGACTTTAAGTTTGCCGATTCCTAGTTTTCTGCTACACTTAACAAAGCATCCCTAAGCCAACGGGGCCTTGAAATGCAAGGATTTTTGCAGATCGCCTGCTGGAGCAATTCGTGGCCCCGAGTGCAGCAGCGCAGCTTCCCCAGGACATCAGTGAGTGCATCGATGCAGGTACTACCAACGAGACGAGTATGACGACCGGAGTGTGGTGTCGACGAGTAGGAAGGGTGGTGCGATCGGACTTGCGGGTGTCAAGCGGGCTAGAACAGCGTGCGCCCTCCGTGCCAATACACCTAATGAATGTTCAACCACGGAAGGGAGCGCATAAAGTAAGCAACCAACCCCCGCAAAAGAAGACATGGTGGGCTGGAGCCAATCAAATACTTGAACTATAGTCACCATCTCGACACCGAACACCATTTCATCCAGCCATTATTTCTCCATCCGTACAGGCATCCATCCAACCCTCCACAAAACTCCCGCATTCATCCCTCCATCCCTTCATCCGTCCCTCCCTCCCTCCCTCCATCCGTCCCTCCCTCCATGCCGCGATCCCTCCCTCCATTCATCCATGCAGCCATGCTTCCATCCCTCCCTCCATGCCTCCATGCCTCCATCCCTCCTTCCCTCCCATTCCTCCATCCATACATCCATCCATCCATCCATCCATCCACACATCCATCCACTAACCTGTCTATCCACCCATTCGTCCAGTCCGTGAAGCAGTTCGGCCCGTGATCCTGAATCCTGGCAGGACATTTGAGACCTGCATTTTGGTCAAGGGTATGTGGACTGTATAGCCGGTGTGCAGGCGATTTGGTTCGATGCGAACGCGCGCAGCGGCCGAAGGCCTGTAAGTTCGGAGCACGACTACGCTCTACGTCACTGCCAGCCGACCCCTGACGACCGAGTGGCGTAATTGCCTTCTACTGCTTGGCTTCCACTCGGAGCCGACTCGTCGTCCACACCACCGTCGTTGTGTTCTGAGACCTTGGCTGGCTGGAGTCGTTATCCCGCCACCTCCTTCGTCAGGCCCGTGACGCATCCGACGTGTTAGAGCGCACGTGCCCGCGGGAGTCTTTGGCCTCGCGACGAAATCAACAGTAGGGTTGGACGTCAGCGAAGAGCCTTCTTGTTTGCACGTCTTCCTCATAAATAGGCGACTGCTCTTTATGGTTCCTTGCTTTTTCCGTTTCAACATGTTGACGATATTCCGAGTCCCTTGCGGGATTCCCCATCAGGTCCTAATGGAATGCCAGTCGCAAAAGACCGCAGCATGTCCGATACGAAGAGTTCCGGGTCCCGCCGTTCCCCTGCCCTCCGGATCCCTTGTCTCCTGGAGGAAGGATCAGGATAGTTCATGGTCCTTAGCACGCTGTTTCTCTCTCGTTCAGAGAGCTCAGGTACTGGTGTAGTGAAACCACTTGAGCCAAAGCGCATCAAAGCGCACGTGATGTATGATTGTGAGTGTGCCGTCATGTCATTGCTGATATTCTGAAAGCACTGGTTCGCTTGAGTCAGTCTAGATTTGTTGGTTTCAGCCCTCCCATCCCCCCCTCCCCACCCCTTCGCACCCCCCCACACTCACCATGCGGGGCAGACTCGCATTTCAAACATAACGTTGCATTGTCGCAGGCAGGTTGCGGACACGCTACACCCAAATCACGGGGCGGAACGAGGCGACAGGTGTCAATGCGATGATCTGCGTGACCGTCCATGCTCTGGCACAGGGGAGAACCACACAAGAGCGGGCAAGAGCGAAGCGTGGCAGGGGCACCATCCGCAAGGAGAAAAGGGGAACACCACCACCTCTAAGTGTGGAGCAATCACAATAAGGAAGTGAACTAGGCCTCTGCGGAACACGCGGCCCCCTTGCCGAAGTTTGCTCCTGCTCACCAGCCAGCACGGGTGGGTGGAAAGTCGAACGTCAGTACAACGTGAACGGCATGCGTCGAGACAGGCATGATTGCAGCTTTTGGCCTTAAGCTCGCAGCGAGAGCCGGTGCGAATACCATCGGCACCGCGAGTCGACAGAGCAACAACCCGAGCGAGAACACCGGCACCACGCCATGGCGGGGGGGGCAGGCTTGGGCCTTAGATTCTGCGAAACCCTTCGCATGTGATTGTATATCTTCGAGGGCAACGTCCTCCCAAAGCAACTCGGTGTGTCGTTTTTCACGTGAGCTGATTGCTTTGCATCTGCCTCTGGTTCAGAACGCAGAAGACAACAGCCAGATTCATCGGGCGGATGGTGTCCTGAACAGTTTTCTTCACCGTTCGAGGCCGAGCTAAGCTTGCTTACAAGGCGTCCAAATCACGCCACAGGAGTAGCATGCTCAAACTCGCCACTTTGCCGTCTCTGCCTATCACGCCACAGGAGTAGCATGCTCAAGCTCGCCACTTTGCCGTCTCTGCCTAGAATCTTGCTCTCGTTCACGTGAAGTCAAGTGCGACTTTCTGAAGTAGTTTTCGTCGCTTGAAGAAGACGGGCTGAATGATCGGTGACAAACACAAAATCCTGTAAGCTGCGATGACTTCTTCCCCACAGCACGAGGCTTTGATGGTTCGTTCGCTTAAATCTAGATTCAAGTCACTTTCAACATGTTCGCGATGTCGCCAGGACATGGATTCTGCTCACCGCCTGCCACGTGCGACCACACCGAACCATGCGGACTCCCAGAAGGGCCGCTCTTGCTTTGGCGGCCGGTCTGAGATACAGACAGCATCGTCAGGGAAAGTGACTACTGTAGTGAACTGTAGTGAAAAGTGGATGGAAGCGTGGCGGACAGTAGATACGACATGACGGAGGTCAAACTGGATCGGAGCTATGCGTTTCAGGTCGAAGCTGTCACCTTCAAGGAACACCATCACCCTCAAGCGGAATGTTTCACTGCCGTGCATGTCACAACACGTGAGCTAATGTGATCGAGAAGTTAGATAAAGTCAGGGCCAGCAGAGGGCTGGGGCTGCTTCGTAACTTGGCGAGGTTGGAAGCGGGGAATTGGATCCTGAGGCTGGTTCAGCAACCTCCTATCCGGATGCGGACGTGGCGTTTGGGTGCAACTCTAACCACCCTCGTGCAAGGATTGTATGCAAAGTGCTGCACAACTATGCCGGCTGATCCTACGCATCTTTTACTGCAGGAAAGCCTGTTGTGTGGTACTGAGTGCGGGAGCAGGCATGCTAGCCGCCCAACGCTCCCTGATCAGCGGCTAGCACCCAGGCATGCCTAGCTGCCCGAAGTGTTGACTGGGGCTGCAAGAAGGGGGCCACGTGCAGCGAATCCACTTCGCCTGAGCCTCAGAGCCATCCTCGAGATGGGCCACGCTGCGAGGACGATTCTGTGGTAACTGGTCACATGACAAACCTTCAATGAAGGTCTCCTGTCGCTCCCCGCGGGCGTAGGATCTGCGGCTCGATGTCTTGGGCCAAAGGCTCTGGCTCTGGTGGCCGATGCGATGGTCTTGGCCCTCGGCGGGTCGACGTCGTTTCAGCCCGGCCACCCTGGTGCTGGCCAGGCGTGGACGGCGTGGCCTTCGACTGCGAGAGCTGATCTTGCTATGGAAAAAGGCGTGTTGTGGCGGACTCCTGGCCGCGACTTCTCACATTTTCAGTTCTATCGGGGCAGATCCTGCGAATGTTTTCACCATCAATATCGCTAACAGGAGGAAGGTGCACATTGCCATGGCGAAGAGATTGTTTGCATGGTGACTAGGATTATCATCTTCACCAGCTCTTCACCAGCATCAGCAGCAGTATCTCCATGGTTTTGTGCTCCAAACTTTTGGCTTTTGAATCATCTTCCATCATCTCACCTCCATCATCGCCGCCATGATCAAAAATTCGCCACACGGCCGGCATCGCATCTTCAATCATGCCCGCCAGGATGTAGTTCCTCAACAACAAACTATCAGCATGACCGTTGTTGCCGTGGCAATCGACATCCTCACCCTTCATATTGAATCTGTGAAGCCTCCATCACGAAGTGTGCAGCAAGAAAGATGGTCATTCCATGCAGGCAGCAGAAGTGATGTCGGCGGTGGCTGAGGCGAGACACGGACGTGGGCAAAGATAAAGTTCAGTTCGGGGCTTCTGTTTGCTCATCCTGTTCTGCCCACGTGCAGTCGGATGGTTCGGGAGACTCGCTTTAGATTTGCACATGGTATTGCTTGAATCTTCCTGCTCAGAAAAACAAACGAATTGAGGCCTTTCTGACGTCATTGTCCTTACTTCTGTGCTCCCTGCCGCGCAATCGCAGCCGTTTGGACAGGATGTGTGGAAATTGAAGTTGAAGGGTTCCAGCCACCGCAGTCTCAAAACCAACACGGAGGACCATACAGCCAGCAGCAAAAGCTTCACACCGAGCTGATTGCTAGTTTGCCCATCCCAAAGACAGGCCTGCCAGTTGGGATACGAGCTCCCTAAATACGGACCAGGCGTGTGCGACCTGCCCTTAGTTGAGGTCCGAGATGTTCTTTTCAAGTTCTGTGGGATCCAAGTTCTATTTAGTGTCTATCGGACTTCAGGGCTTTTGTGGTTGGGGCCAAAAGCCATGGGCAATCACTGTTCCGTGAAGGAGGCCGCCGAAAGTCGAGCCTCGCGAGATCTCGCGAGTCTAGCCAGTTTGTGAGCGGGCTTTCAATAGTTCAAAATCGAGCTCGTGAGCTCACAGAGCTTGTAGAGCTCGCATGCCAGAAAGGTGCCCTGCTTCGATGCTGTGCAGCAGCCGCTGCCGCAGCCACTGCCTGTGCAGGCTCCGGAATCGGTCATGCCCGAATATGAGGAACAGAAAAAAAGGCACAAAGGCAGATACGTGTGCATGTGTATTGTATATGTATGAAGAAAAACACACATGCGTCAACAAACAGAAAAATAAATATGTATATATGATATATGTGCGGATGTGGTCATCCCCTCCCATGATCCACTCCTCCGTTCTTGGCGACTGTGCCTCCACAATTTGCTGTCTTTGCCTGTTGTCACTCAGGCGTAAACGACATTGGATTTTGCGGCAACTCATGTTGCTCATTTGTGTCATGTCACAGCCACCTGAATCCCAGGACGCATGCTGTTTGCCATTCCGTGTTGGGTGCCTGCCGATTGTGTTCTTCCTATCACAAACGTGGGCTCAGTGCTGTATTTCGTTTTGAATCGGCAAGAGATAGCCCCAGTCTTGATTCAACATGCTTTACTGCCGACTATGACGCGAAGGGGCTCTCCCCTTTCTTGTTTTGGTTGCGTGAAAAAGCTGCCTTGTTTCTTCTCAGTAGTGAGAGGCAGAAGAGCTTCATTCAGTTAGCAGAAAAAGAAGCTGAGAAGTTCCCCTGTTACAGCTTGACAGATGAACGAACTGTACTTACTAAGTGGATTTTCTCTGCGTACATTAGTATGCCAGTTCCTCAATCACGAAAGTTTTCTTCAGCGAATGTGGTCGAAGTTCAAGTAAGATTAACTGAGGTTAGTGGTCGAGACGTAATGCAGTGGTTTTTGGGTTCCAAACAGAAGGACATGTAGACAACGTAGAAGTGATAGCGAGGTGCTTCCACTTTTGTTATGAGGCTATGAGGACGGAGACCGTTTATTGATTTTTTACCGAACCATGGAAGGATGAAGGATCTAAATTTGTTGACATCACGGGGCGAAGGGGCCCTACTATGGTTGTTCAATGTACCAGGAGTTCGCGTGCCTCCCCGTGAGAGAAGAACAGCACATTGTACGTAAGATCTGAAGTTGTGTTGATGCCCGCAGCCCCAACCAGAAAGAAACATGTTCTTTATCTGTGTTTTTGGTAGAAAGATAGCCGCTGGTCTTTTATTTCGCTGCTAGCAAGCGAACAAATTCGAACGATAACCTTGCAATGTTTTACCCTTCTTATGGTACGAAGGTAAGAGCAGTTGTCCTATGTGTGGTGTAAGAAGTAGCCTCGGCGGGGCCATCCTCCTGCTGCGGATCCCTGTCTTGCTGAACTTAAAGTGATCGAGGATTCTGATAACAAGAGTTATCCTGGCCGTCTCGGCCAAAGTAAGCCGAAAGCCTGCCACGTGCTATAGAGTTTCCCATGCACAGGACGATTCGATGCGTCGAGCCCAAACGCCAAGAAACCAAAACAGAGGAGCCACACAGCACTTCGCTGCAGTTGACGTTCAAACGTGATGTCGCGTGCTGAAGCATTTTGATACTGTTTGCTTTCTCTTCTCGGGCCGGGTTGTTGTGCAGTCGGTTTCGGCAAGAAAAGAACGAAGTTCAGAAGCTAACAAGCCATGTTGGGAATCCATGAAGCGTCTTGCCAGGACTTGTCCCAGTTGTGAGAATCAAAAGACCTGCTTTGGAAGGTTTCGCATGGAACTTTTCCTGAGGTGTGCTATCCCGTTTCCTGAAATAGCATCCGCAACTCTGCTCCTGAGGCTTGGTTTCACAAAAGGCAGGCCGCGATGCTAACCTGCTGAAAAATTATCAACATCCCAAGGCTGAGCCCAGCCGCTCGACGGCAGTGGATGCTTTGGCGGTCAGCGAGGCGGGGTTGCTTTTCGTTTACGGTCCAGGTGCAACATGCTGAGGAAGCCCAACGAACTAATCAAAAGCTACACTCGAGGTCTTGCGACGGAGTCCGATGTTTGTGTCGGTTTGTATCCTCTTCACTCCTGACTACTGTCATTGAGAGCGATTCTTTCGATCCTGCATTGACTTGGCCTGCGTCCGTGGTCGAGTAGCTGCCCTGATCCCATCGCAGGTGCCTTCGCGAAGCTTGGCGGTGGAAATCATCAGCAGCCGGCCGAGATCTGAAAAGGCCTTCGCGGCATGATGAGTCAACATAGTAACAACCAGGACTGCTAGAGTCTTCGCGGGTGACCGGAATGGAATGAATCGGTCGGTGTTTCTTTCAAGAGGGCTTTCCACCTTGGGAACAAAGGCCACGATTGCACGGAGCGGCATAGTTGTCTTAGCTGAGACTGCAGTACTCGAGCACGATCGTTAAGGCTAACAGGGAGGAGAGGGAGCCCCCCCAAGTGCACCCTTAAGAATCCGAAGTCCTGCCTGCCTTCCTTTGTCTTACTCGGCGAAAGTGACCAGCATGTGGCCCAGGGCGAGGCGCCGGAATCTGCGTTTGCCCCTGACGCTCGAGGAAGCTTTGCTTGTTCGATGTTTCAGTCCGTAGGGCGCGCTGAGGGCATAGGTGCTGGACGGGAGTTCGAAGAAGGGGCAGAGTTTCTGCAGGAAGTTGTGGTAAAGAACACAGATTCATCAGCATCTCCCACAGCCTGACTCCAGCCTCCGTGCCGGACGGGCTGGACATGAGCCGGCTCCCTGACACGCGTCGTGGCAGCACAGTTTCTCAGCTTGCGAACATGCCGCAGCTACCGATGATGACGCCCAGCTTCCAGCTTGTTGTAGCTTCGACCTTGTGACCTAGTTGTGCCACACACATGTACAATTGTGCAAGATGTACAGTTATTGGGCAGCAGATGATTGAGCAGGTATTTCGACTGCGAAATTGGTGAATGTCCTGTGCTTGAGGCTGGACCGCACGACACAAGTGGGAGTTTGGGTGTTTGAATTCCAGTCTTTTTTATCCAGCAAGACACTCGGCTGAGACGGTGTGGTGTGGCATCCTACTAAGAAACACCAGGTATAAGCCCAGCTGCGTCAACCTAACACTTCACCGCACAAACATGAGTCGAAGAAGTCTTGACCGACACCTTCTCTGTCCGCTCTGAGATGTGTGCTTGGAACTTAATACTTGCTTGCAATTTCTGAAGCCGTGCAGACTCGTCACGCTTGAGCGCCTATGCCTATGCCGTGCAACTTAAAAAGTCTTGCATGTGTCGCCCGATGTGGCACGACTAATGTGGATTTTGCCAGGAAAAGCAGAATTGCACAGGATGTCGTCGAAGGGGGTCCTGTGCCGACGGGGATTCCGGAATGCATCAAGCCGAAGCAGCACCGTGTGTGCAAGAAATCTGTGGGCATGGACTCCTACGAGATTAAAAGACCTTGTGCCAGATCGGAAACCTGCGGGCCACGAGCCACTTTGATCCCCCCGTCTCCCCCTCTTCAGGCTCAGGCAGACGATCTCTAGCCTTCTCTGCCCTGTCCAGGATGAGAGCATCAGCCAGCGTCTGAGGCCTTGTGTAGCTTCTGCACGATTGTTTTGCGCCATGTCCCTTCCATTTGTGGTATTCTTGTGGTGGTCTTGGAATTTGTATTGCAGTGTAGCCGCAAGCGCTTCTTCGACACTTCACCATCTTGAACCTGCAGACATGACAGTGTAGTGGACGGCACAAGCTGCGCTCGTTATTTTGAGTGGGGCCTGCAGCACCAAGCCATCGATGCCTAGTGCTGCAGCGCGTGCATGCGTTCTCCAGGTGAAGTGTCATGAGTGCCTACTGGCTCGGTTTGGCTTCCCTCTCTTCGGTTTACGGAACTGTGCCGTGAATGTGTCAGGTTGAGACTTGACATGTTTGGTTCAGTCTCTCGTCATGGCCATGTACCGCAAGTTCGAAGTCCTAAAGCACTGTTCAGGGCTTTAGCTTAATTAGCCGATGCCTGGCAGCTCTGGTAGGTATGAGTTCCAGTCTGGTGCTGTCTACGACGGCGACTGGTTGAATGGTTCCCGCCATGGTATGGGGAAGCAGGCCTCCGGCGGCCTCCTCTTTGCTGCTGTCGTTGTCGTCGTTCCCGTGCTGGTGGCGCTGGTGGTTGTTGTTGCTGTGGTGGCAAGTGCATGATGCAGAGTCTCAGAGTGGCAGTAGAGATGCACTACTGTCGCACTGGTGATGTTCCTGCCGGTAGCAGTACCGCTCGCGTAGCAGCAGCAGTAGCAGCAGGAGTGGTAGTGGTAGCGGTAGTGGTGTGGGAGTAGGGGTAGGAGCAAGGGTGGGAGTCGGAGTAGGACTAGAGGAAGTAGTAGTAGTCGTCGTCGCTGCAGTCGTAGCCGTACTCGCCGCAGCCGTGGTGGCAGTGGTTGTGGTAGTATAGTAGTAGTAGTGGTAGTAGCAGGCAGCAGCAGCAGCAGCAGCAGCTGCAGATGCAGATGATGCAGATGCAGAAGCGGGAGCGGCGGCAGCAGCAGCAGATGATGCAGATGCAGAAGCGTGAGCGGGAGCAGGAGCAGGAGCAGGGAGTAAGGAGTAGCCGTAGGACTCAGTATAACAATAGTACTATTGATAGCAGAAGCAGCAGTGGCAATAGGGTTCGGTATCAGCATTGTGGGTTTTGATGTTTTGACGCCAGATGTGGCCGGATGGCACGGAGTATGTCGGGCAGTGGCGCGAGGGCCGTGCCAGCGGCGTCGGGTGCATCAAGTAGCCTGGTTGCACATGGCCTCTCCAACCTGCCCTTTTTCAGGGTTCCCGAGCGGTAAGTTGGCACCGATTGCCCTGTTTGATCCGGCGGCCTAACATTCCAGCCAATTCGGCAGTCTTTTCCAGGAGCCTGGCTTCACATCCAAACGCGGTGTTTTGTCAACATGATGGCCAGGTCCTTCAGTCCACTCTAGGAGTAGACAACTTGCCTGCCGGGGTTTCAGTGCGGTGACGTGATTCTTGCAAAAAGTTCACACACGGATGCTTTGGGGATTGCAGACACTTCGTAATGCTGGCAACACGGAAGGGGTTTGGTTCTGAGCATTTGCAACTACCTAGCTCGTATGAACATAAGATTCCGATTTGTTTGCAAGCCTTTATGCCTACAAAGGCACAGTGACGGCGACTGCTACACTGGCCAGTGGGTCAACGGCCGTGCTCATGGCTTGGGGGTGTATCGTTTCCAGGCTGCGGGATCTTCGTGGGCGTCGACCCCCATGTGTCAGAAGCACGGGATCGTATGCAAGAAGTGCAATACATTTCTCAGGTAGTCTAGCGCAACTGCAACATGGCTGAAAGCTGGTCTGCAGTGTCTTTGTACGACCCGTGAATGCAATGAGCCAGGATGGTGCAGCCAGCTACGAAGGCGGGTTCGGCCTAAATCTTTGTTTTGTCAGGACGAAACTGTAAGGGTCTAAGTTAGGGCTCTGCCCTCCTCTAACCTATAGGTTCACCGCAAACCTCGCCTGCATTGCCGAGAGGGAGTGCTAAAAGCTGGGGCATTTGGGCACGCTGCATTCATCAGTGCATTATCCTTTGTGCGAAGGCCAGTTTCGCTGCGACCATCGCGACGGATTGGGTGTGGAGCGATGGGTGGATGGCTCCTGCGGCCTGTCCACACAGGGACAATCTTCTCGTTGAGCATCTTCCAAGAGCAGGGCATCCTGTTTCCAGTCTCGACTCAACCTGTCTAGCCGCGTGCTTCAGGCTACGCTGGTGGCTTCCTGCAGGGTAGAAAAAGCGGCCACTTTGTGGCATGGCACGGGGCATTGGATTGTGGATCCGCGGATGTTGCCGAATAGACATCCAGGGCCTGCATCAGATGCTGGGTTGGATTTCATGGGTCGCCATGATGCAAGTGCCTGGCACGGCCTTTATCATAACAGGTGAAGGAACAAGCGCCAGTAGCATCGCATCTCTTCGAGAGCTCTTTCGCCAGGTTTCGGGTCCAACAAGTGGCCAGACGGAACCGTTGCTGGGCCAACGGTTGGAAGGGGAGGCCACGACATTCTGCTTTCGAGAAGGAACGACTTGGTGTTGATGATTATCGCATTTCGGTGTTGTTCCCCACTATGAACTTACCCTGTGTCTTTGGGCTGCGGTTCTCAGGAGGAGCGAACCAAAGGTTGTTCAACCCCATGGTGCGTAGTAACTGTTGAAGAAGACATGTTTGGGCTTTTTTGCCCCGCACCACAGTTCCGATGCCACGCTTCCTTGGACCTGAGGTATACCACGGCAGCTGGCGTGAAAACTCGCCCTCTGGCCCTGGAGAGTATACTCTCAGTGGAGGCACGGCACATGCAGCTTATGCTCCGCAAACAGCAGTAGAGACTCGAAGTCGTGGTCGTCATCGCCCCATCGCCATCGCTGTCGTCATTTGGCTGTCTTTCGTGATGTGCATTATTCGCAACCGGCTGTGGATCATGTTTGTGTCTTGGAGGTTGTTCCGGCACGGTTTTTGAGCAGGGCACGGAGGATCAGTCATGAGATCTGAGCCTCAGTATTGCTCAAACATTCGGGCGATTGCACAAGTCCTGATGCAAACAAGGGGAAGTTGTCGTGGCGACAGCAGCAGTAGAAGCCGACGAGCAAGCAGAAACACTCGTGTCAGTGTCATCTGCCAGCTGTCATGAAAAATTCAGCATAGGAGTCATAAGCATGAAAGTGTGCAGCAGGCTGCAAACAGAGCTGCGACAACGACGACGGAACAGCAACGGATGCAGAAGATACAGCAAGACAGCAACGGCACTGGCAACATGTCTTGGCGACAGAGAAAACAATCGGTGTGGATCCCCGGCCCTCAAGCCGGAAGTTATTTGGTTCCTGTGTCGATACACAGCCCATCCAGGCCCCAGCTTCCGTGGCCAATGGGAAAACTCCATGCCACATGGCATTGGTGTCTACCAGTGGCCGGATGGAAGAACGTGACTTCGATGGCAAGTTGACAGTCAGCTCCTGTGTAAACACAGGAATATACACGAAAGCCTGCCCATGTGATTGGTTCTTGCGGCTGAGCCGACGTTTAGTCACGTTGCTGTCGCTTGCCGATGGACATGGTGATTTTCAATATTCGAAGGAAAGTGCGTGTGATATGCTAGGCGCAACGTCAAGCCATCCGTGCGAATGAAGTACGTATTACTAAGCATGATGCAGTTAGGCCTTGGACCGGTGCTTGTTCTTGGCCAGTTGTTCGGGCGATGTGTTTGTTCACCGGTTAGTTTGCAAACATGTGCCTGTTGCGTTTAATGCCGACAGGTATGCATGGGTATCTTCTCTTTCCTGTGCTAGTCGCGCGTGGATTTCTGAGAGACTGACTTCGTACAGTCTAGAATCCAGAACTGCTTTCCACGCTCTTCCAAGAAGCTCATTGCATACCAGCCATCCCAACTTCGCAGGAGCATTGACTACGCGATTCATGTAAACATGGAGTCGTTCGTCATCTGCGGTTTTCCGGCTTTCTTGCATTGAAATGCTTGTCGCTTCAAGGTATGCAGGCAGATACCACTTCGATAAGAAGGCCGGTGAGAGGGTTCCGAAACTGACATGTGTGTTTGTACAATGCTTGTTTCTAGGAGTGGCCAAGATTTTCAATCCTGCAGCTTGCCCAGATGGCTGTTTTTGCCAAGTGACACATACAGTATTGAGACTGAGAGGTGCCCAGGTGTTCGGCCACAATGAGCTCGTAAACTGCCACGTCAAGGGCCCCGGAGTCGTATCACAGACTTCCAACATCCACTCGAATCCTAGGCTCCCTCACTCAGAGGCGCACGCATCAACCCGCGTGAAGGCATACAAAAATGGCATCATGTATCGAACCTCACCGAGGAGGGCTTCGGTGTCTTCACCGATGCTGACGGCAGTGTGCGTCAGGGCTACTGGAGCAATGGTGAGCTTGTGGAGTAGCTGAGTGGCCGTGCAGGCTGACCAAAGTTGCCTTCGCCCCATGTGCAGGGCTTTGAGAGATCGGCCCAGCTGCACATCTTCGGCAACAGCGCAGCCAGCGAGGGCAGCCAGTGCAGTCATGGCATCATTGTTCGCAGTTAGTGCTCCGAAGTTTTGATGTGCGATCTAACTTCGAGTACCTTCGGACTTCAAAACGTGTACACTCAAGCCTCAGAGCCTGGCTGACATGGTTGGAGCGACTCCGAAGGAGTCGTTCTACGTTTCCGTGTACATATCCGGCCCAACATGCCGTGGTAGCTAGTAGCCAACATTCTAGTGAGTTAGTGGTTGCTCCGAGAAGGTGTTCGAAACGACGTGATGTAGGAAGCTTCTTCAGGATCTCGCCACAGGAACCAGATTCGATTGGATTTGTGCTGTCTTGATGGTATGTCTCGTCTCACCGAGGGTAGAACACGCTCCGATGCGAAAGCCTTGCTGATCACTGAATTAGACATCCGCAGCCAGTATGAGCCAGTGTGTTTTCGCATGACTTCGTCTCTGCGCTGATCCCCTGCGTGGCAGCGTGTCAAGTCGTCACAGCGACAGGCGATGGCACTCAAAAGGTCCAGGCGTCAATGTCCTAAGGGCGTCACTGCCACGAATGCTGTAACTGCTACTGTAGGTGCCCTTCTTAGTATTAGTATGCCGTGACTTTGTCATCCCCACGCACGCGTCAGGGCAGCAAGAGATGATCAATCTCTGGCCCATGCCACATTTTGACCAAAGGAGGTAGCATTCTAACATATTCTGACATAGAGGAGTCGTGTCAGAGCTTTGCAGCCAACAAGCCCAGGTCGTGCTGACCCGATGCCCATCGCGGCTCAACGATAGAACTCTGAGCTCAGAAACTCTAGACTCGAAGCATCCAGGACATCAAAGACATAGTGAAGACATCAAGCTCGGTGTTCGGCTCGGAGCGCTTTCTGCGCTGCGTGGATGAAGGGCGGCGCTGGCTTTGGCCCTTTTTGGCTCTGCCTGAGCTTTGGCTTCTCAGGAGGCTTCGATTGGCCGACCTACGTGGAAGGACCTGGAGCTGAGATTCCCTTCTACTTCAACTTGAGACCTTCCAGTGGGATCTTCTTCATTCGAGCTGGGAGAATCAGGACAATGAAACACTGGTTTGGTGGCAGTTTGAGGATGCTTGGAGAATGCAGGGTCGCATCGGAGCAGAACGAGTCTTGTGGGAGGCTGAAACAGAGTGCCCGATTGGGGTCTTGTACTTGCTTTTGCTGGAAACTAGTTCCTTGATGTACATGCATGAGGAAGCCGCTGGGAGGGTGGAGTCAGTGGAGCTTCTTACTGGGGAGTATGAGTATCTGAAGGCATTTTTACGGCCCCGATAGCTTCGATCAATCTCCGGTGGATGTTGCACAACTCTGTTTCCTGCGAGGCTTGCCGGCAAATACATGATTAGGAGAGGTGCCGCAGCGCTCCGGCATGTAGGTTCCGGTAAGCGGTAGTCGTGTTAGTGCAATGGCTCAGCCTAGCAGCCTTCGAACTTGTGAACTCCTCTTCCACAAGCCTCGACACTGAGTACAATCTGTGCCTCCTTCGCCAATGTCACAGAGGCCGACAGAGTAGTGTAAAGAAGCCATCCGCATGCGCGCATACTCTTAAGCACTGCCGTCGCATTGAGGAGAGCACTTTCAAGATCTTCTTGGCCGCGTCTCGTGGTACTTCGTGGCTTTGAGTCGCTGGCAGATGTTCGAGGCTCCGTGACATCCAAAACGTGGATAAGTGCTTTGATTTGGAGCCCGGGTCTGTTGCTGAAGGCCCAATAGGGCTTGATACGATTTTGCAACGGTTTACGTAGATCCGTTGATACACCCCCTTGAGTCCAAGTAAGAGACAGCTCATGAACCTGCCGCACCGAAACCTTGCAATGTGCAGGTGATGTACAGGCACTTTGCCCTCCTCGTGCCAAGGTCGGGACGTGCTCAAAGAGTCAGTGTGTGCAAACCGCTTTGCTGAGTGGCCTTCCCGGGCCTAGCTTTCCCATGGCTGAGGGGACCCCTTCGCGCGGTAGAAAACTGACCTCGGCATAAGAAATCGCTCCAGCCGGGATCGTAAGACGTGCCACTACAGACAGCCAAACGTTTGAGATGATCGGGAACAAATCAGGAAGGTCTGTGCGGATCAGACAAAAGGACAACTCTGCAGCAACCATGCTGTCGGCCACGGCGTGCTTCTTCTCGAGCACCCCGTGGCCATTGGAGTATACTGATCCTGCCCCCAGGCGAGCACGTCGGGCAGCCTATCGCTAAACACGACGCCTCTAATAAGGCCAACTTCACGGCGCGGAGGCGCGAGCCAGCCACCCTTTGCTTCCAGTGACCCCACGTCGAATGTTCTCGACTTTGCCCATGACCTAGGAGGGTTTGAGGCTCTCTGTCCTGTGATTCGAACTTTCAGTCCCTGCTCCAAAAATTCCTTTTGGACGTTGAATCTTGAGCGATTCCCTCTCAAACTAAGCGGCTTTATGTTCAATCGCAGTTTTCCTAATCCACGACCGGAGGCACCCGAAGGTATAAAGGGAGAGTGCAGAGCATAAGCCGAAGTGCTATTCCCACCTGTTTCATACAAACAGAGCAGAAACAACCTTCTGTCATGGTTGATACATGAGTTTCTTCGAGTGGGGCACTCACGTATTGTTACTGTTGGTAGTCTTGGCGGTGTTCAGATGCCCCAGTAGATTATGTAGTGATGATGTGAAAGCGAGTCGGCATTGGGCCAAACGGATGAAGGCATTGCATCGCCGATATCTGCAGCCAAACAAGACTAGAGCGCGTCGCGTCAGCATCTCGACTTCTCTACGCACATGCCGTCGCATCTGGTCGAGACTGCTGTCACATTGTCACATCTAGCACCAGTGGTCACGTGCATTGTAGCTGGAGCGTTCTGCGACGGCTTCAAGTTAGGCAGTTGGGATCACCTGATGTAAACTGTGATTCCCTTTGTGGGCATCGAAACGTAGCTGTTCTTGGACTCCTGCCTGCTCGTTCACCATGAATCATGAAACATCTTGAGGATGTCAAACGGTGGCTGTGCCACTGTGCAGGCATGATTGGCGTGGCGTGACCCACCCAATCAAGCACACAGGTGTTCAGGTTATCCAGTAAGTTGCCGATCCCGCCTGCCGTGTTCGTCATAGGAGAGCGGAGGAGTAGAGATTCGGAAGTTAAGCATTTTCCGTGTGTTTCAGCATTCTGTACATCTTTAACTTTGTTGTGCCTTGTGCTGGTATATGCTGGTTCAGTGTCGCATTCAAGAGGCTTATTGGGACATCTTTGCTTTTTTTATGCGCGTTCACGTTCCAGTTCTAGCCATCCTGGCTGTTGTTTCTCGATCCGCGTTCCCGGTTTCGAGGTGCTTACCAAGCCAATCTTCCAGTGCTTATGTCGTTTGATGTAAGCAAGAGAGTGTGCTGCTGCAGGTGGAGGGCATTGAAAGCGCATTGCATGCTGGGCATGGAGACAAGGGACCAGCACGAGGTCCTACATCACGATCTTGCTCTTTGGGGCATTTGTATGGGGCTTTGGCTCGTACGTCGTA
The DNA here is from genome assembly GCA_905221615.1 of Symbiodinium sp. CCMP2592. NCBI lineage: Eukaryota > Dinophyceae > Suessiales > Symbiodiniaceae > Symbiodinium > Symbiodinium sp. CCMP2592. Next base: position 442,819 of record CAJNDT010001335.1, on the reverse strand, counting down.
CGTTAAATCGATGGCATCCTGGAAGGACCCAGCGGACCCAGTGGTCTGGCCGGAGCTACGGGAAGCGATGCTTACATTCTGGGCCCTGAGAAGAGCCTGTACACGAGACGATTCGAGGATGTGGCACTTCTCATACAGGAGCTGCTTGTGTCCACACCTTTGGAATACTGTAGTGATCCGGAAGATTGGCCAGTGATACAGATGTTTCGAATCATTGCAGACGTCGGAGTAGGCCACTTACGATCAATACTCCAAGCGGAAAGGGCACTTAGCGGACCTTTCACCGGAGGTTAAGGCAGCTTTGAATCCCTTCGGCTCTTCGGACGAGGCTAGACGTTTCGTGCCCTTTTTTTCATGGAACCCTGATTTGATATCGGTGATCACAGAGAATTCACTGCATTCCGAGTTTCCGAAGACGACGTATTCTCTCCTGGCAGGCCTTGCAGTGGACAGACTGTCTCGGCCTGTCTACTATACGCAGTACTATGGTGAAAAGTTTGACGATGTCTTCAGGCTGACAGTCAAGTGGATGCACATCCTTGGGCTGACGCCTCTCCTTGTTTCGGTGTGTTGTACGGATGAGGTTTTTTCAAAAGTGCCTGGCACAAGGACATCTCGTTTCCTTCTGGAGCCCAGGGTCCACAGCGCTTTTGCACAGGTACATCCCTGCGGTGATCATGGCGCACCTGGGAATTTCGATGGTGTATTTCGACTTGGATCAGCTTTTCCTGAGGAACCCGGACATTGTGTTCAACAGAGCCCACGATCGGGAGATGTCGATACCATGTGGACCCATCATCTGGACGGGAACTGCATTTGTGCGGGCATGTTCTCTACATGCGTGCAAATCCACAAACAGCTGAATGGCTCGAAAAGTATACGAGTTGGCTTTACGTGCATCCTTATGAGATTGAACTGACGGGCATTCATGCGATTTTGCTTCCAAATGGCACTATTGAAGTGTCTTTCAAGCCGACTGACCTGAGCTGCGCCTGGAGGTTCTGGACGACGCGAACACCTTCGTGTCCACAGAACCTGGCTGGATGGGCGACTTCTCTCAGATTGTCTCCATGCATTTTCAGTACATGCCGCTCGATGACAAGATTATGAACATAATCCCTGTGTTGGAAGAACTCTCGGCACATGCTTCTGTGAATGGCACACCTCCAGATGACCCGTCGGCGCTATCGACAACCAGTGCAACACACTCTCAGTTCAGCCTGTCCGAAAAGCCACCGAGAGGTCGGTCGATGCTGGTAGACCCGTCCACGATTATTCAGTATAGCTGCGCTGGTGTCATGCCCTCATCCCAAGGATGCTGAGCAAAAGCTTCACGGCGAGCAGACTGGAACACTCGTGTGCTTGACCAGAGCCGCGGATCGGGCTGCAAGGTCCATGTCAGCGATTCGCGGAGATCTGGAGAAGATGATCTCAGCCGGGCCGTTGCTCGAAGAGGTGTTCCGCCTCTGCTCGCAAAGAAAGACACGCCTCGCGCGTCCCTGAAACCCTGTGCGCCACGTGCGAAACATTTGGTCGGTTTGGTCATCTTCAGCCGTTGTGCTCGGCTCGCTTGGTCGACTTGCTGTACGTTTGCTGTCCAGCTACCAAGTCCCAAGAGTTGCAGCGCGGATTGACAAGACTGTCCCTGTCGAGTCTTTGCCAAACATCAAAAAGTTACTCGAGTCGGACTGGTGCTTGAATTTCTTCGCGATGTTCAGGTTTGGTAGGGCTGGGTCCACGACAAAATGACATCCTGCACATTTAACTGTCCGATGTGTGCATTCAGAAATGTACCAAGAGAAGGTCAAGCAGGCCCGTGCTTCTGGCGACGATGCAGATGGAAGAAGTGATGGGGATGTAGCTGGCTTCGGCAGTGGCTGAGAACACTGTTGGTATGGTCACGAACTGTTAGTGCCATGTCTTGCTCGTTAAAGGCACCACCAACAGGACAACAACCTGCTTATGCTTCCGCTACTGATGTTGACGTTTGCAATATTGAGCTCGCACACTTTCGTTTCAGATGAGAGTGAGGTTTGTCAAGTAAGTGTGTGTGTGTGTGTGTGTGTGCGCTGCTTGAGTTCAAACGGGAGAGGAAACTCGCAATCTGGAGTCGAACGGCTGTGTGGTCCTTTCAATGTTGCACTGGCCGTGTTCTGCCTGCTATGGCAGGCGACTGCAAGCGAGACGGTCAAGATTCCCGGCCTTGACTTGGGGTCCAGTTCGGGTGAAGTTGCAGGATTTCTCGGCAGTGCAACTAACAAGGCATGGAGATTGTAGAAAGCACGGGCCGCAATGAAATGAGGCTGACGTGTGGAAAGCAGCCTACCCGCGCCGGAAGGGGCCAGGTGCAAGTAGAGCCTTCCCTAAGATCGGCGTCGGATGCTGTGGTCCCTTTTGCATGTGAGATCATGTGAAGCCGCCTCTAGAAGGCATCAGTCAAGAAGGCGCAGCGGCATATCCGCCTGGAGAGACGGCCTCACAGACTTTGCAAGACTTCCTGAGCTGTGACACGTGAAAGTTGGGAGAAACCTGCAGGGCTTGGATCAAGTTGTGTATGAAGTCTCATGAAGCTTTCCCGACATGTCATCCACCACCACCCATGATCTGCTGTAAGCTGCAAGATAGTGTTTCCGGTCACACAGGATTTCAAGCGGTGCTTGGATGTCTCCGTTAGCTTTCTTCTTCACAGCAGCCGTAGCTGGTTCAGACCTGGTTAGGGTATACGCGTGCTCCTTTCCGAAGGAAAGTTTAGCGGCGGACGCAGCAGACACAGGAAATGGTTCTGCACTTGGCACCGTGGCCCCATGTCGATGGTCCGAAGCCTTTCGTTTCTGGGCCAAATTTCCGGCGCAGTGAAAGTAGAGCACTCGTCTGGCTGCTTCTGCGATGTTTTTTGAAGCAGAGCTGGGATAGCTTCTCGAACTTCCCCGCTTTTCTCCCTTTTCACCCTCCGCAAGCAATCCGAGCCTCTCAGCCAAGTTTAGGTTCTGACCGAGCCACGGGCCGTTGTTGAGGTGCAAGGATGGTTCGCAGGCTCGGTGCTGTTGCGACTTGCCACCGGGTGATGTTGATTCATGGTTGGGCCGCCTGGTACTAGGCTGCTTGCTGCTGCCGCTGGCGGCGCGGCTGATGCACGCAGCATTCTTGCATGCGACGAGCAAGAAAGCAGAGGAGCACGTAGCAGGAAGAGCAGGAAGCTGCTGTCCTTTAGAAGAGGGTACTGGTTGTTGTGAGGAGAAAGGCGTGACACCGTGGAACCACGACCGGGCTGCAATGCCGCTTGATCAACTTGGGAATAACTCGGGACGAGCAGCCTGATGCTGAAATTCGGCTATTGCCAGAGTGTATTGTTTCAAAGTTGGTGCAGATTGAGGAACTTCGTCAAAGCCATCGCAATGGTGGACATCTTGCTCTTGGCAGCACGGCTTGGCGGCTTGTGTGTTTCCCGATCTTCGAATCTGCAGCATACCCCAGACTCTTGACCCCAAGTCTGGCGATTCGAAGGACATGTGAGAGGTGAATCCGGGTTGTGCAAAGCTCAGCTAGCGCAGAACGCCAATCTAGGCCCTTGGAGCTTTTCTTCCTCTGTAAAGACTGATCTGCATACTCTTCGTTCCTTCGGCATAGTTGATGGTGGCCATTTTCGTGATTGCTGCCTGTCTTCCATTATTGCTTCAGGTATGGCCGCTGAGCATGAACGTTTTGGCCGGCATGCTTCACTCCAAAGACCTGTCCTGGGTCCTTTTGCACATGCACTGGAGGCCGGTGCTGAGGTAAGGCTATGGCTAAACTCTCGGCAAGGCCCGTCCATGACGGGCAAAAAATAGCATAGACCCAGGAGGCTGTGGGACATGGGAGCAATTGCATTTTCAACGGCCGCCAATGATGTCAATGGAAGGATACAGATGATGCAGTGCTTCGACGGTTTGTGCGGCTGCCATCTTTGACTTCCTGGCCAGACTTCTCCTCAATGTTCGAACAAAATCCACAGCAGAGAGAGACAGAGATTTGCAGTTGGAAGGCTTTTTCGTTGGGGCCTGGCCGTTCTGTCCTCGGTGCGACTTCTCTGCAATAATAAGGCGGGGCGGCCTACGGAACTCGTTGCGAACGACTTCACATAAGGTGTTGCACAGAAATTCGTGGTACTCTTGGTGTAACCGTTTGCTCAGGCTTCTTGTTCCAGAGGAGGGCCGTATGAGATAGTATGAGTCTTGCGCTGCGAGCCCTTAAGACCCGACAGTGTTAAGTAACCCTAGGGCCTTGTGGCAGTGCCCGGTCACGCCGCCACCATCACGCTTAGCGCTGCATCGTTCCAGATCCTGTGGCATCTGACACTACCCTTTGCAATTCATATGTGCATACACCTCAACCTGCAATGCAAGTTTTCAGAAGCTGGAAGGCAAGACTAGCAGGTAACCATCATGCTGCAACCCCAGATTCTCACGCGCAAAGGCGCGATACTGCCGAGGAGGCATCAACAACACGGTCTCATCCGTCATGACCTGACGTTTTTCGCTAGGTGTCGTGCCTACGGCCCCACCATGAACGGCCCAAAAAGGCTTTCATCCGTTTCACCAACACCAAGAGGTGGGAAGACAATGCTCTCGGCTGCCCAGAGACCTAGGCTTGTATTCGAGCTGCTGCAGAGGCCCCCGCGCTTTTGGCGGCTGCTCGGGCGTAGAGTCATACAGAGTCATACACGTATAGGATGTATTGTGTCGTGCAATCCCCGGGAGCCTACCCGGCTTGCCGCAAGAGATGATACACGCAATCTGGCGTTGACGGAGTCCCTGCGGTGGTTCGAGGTTTCTCCATCATGGCTCCATGTTGCTGGTCATCTGCCTGATGTGCGGAATTCCTTGGTTGTCGCTCTACGACCTGCTCCTCTTTTCTGCTGGAATGCTCCTCGGCACGGTTGTTCGACTGCCTCCCACAGCCAAGATACGACTACAGATGTCGAATGTGTCTCGAGCGAAAGAGTCCCCTCCACTGTTTGAGATCGTGGAGTGTGCTGCCAAGATCTTCGAAGTATCTTCAACATTTTCGGTGGTGGCAGCACCGTGCAAGACACATGTCACGACATAGTGCATTCCAGGTGGTTGGGTGGGTTGAAGGGGTGAGGATCGCTAGCTGTCTAGCTGACCCCAGTGCCCAAAGAAGGACAGAAGGAGGGAGACCCTGGCGAGAGTGGAGGTAGGTGTTCTAGGCACGGGTGGAGAGGCAGAGAGAAGGATTGATTGGAGTGATGTCAACAACTTGTATCAGCCTGTGTTTGCAAATGCTGCTTCATCGACTCAACAGATTGCCTGTTGGATGCGAGATGCATGCGTCGTAGTGTTTTTGGCAACATTGGGAAAGCATCCAGATTACAGCTCTCGGCAGCGGTTCCAAAACACAATATTGAACAGCGGGTGCTTTTCCGATCGTTTCCGCAAGGGTGGCGATGTGATCTGGAGGTGTCCCATACAGGCAGACACTGTTCGCCGGCGCGAGAACTACAGCAGGCAATCGCTGACGTTTGATCTGACTTTGTAAGTACCCACTTCGCCTAGGCACACACACACATAGAGACACAGATGCAGACACACAGACACACAGACACACGGACACTCAGACACACAGACACAGAGACACGGAGACACAGAGACACAGAGACACAGAGACACAGAGACATGGAGACACAGAGACACAGAGACACAGAGACACAGAGACACAGAGACACAGACACACAGACACAGAGACACAGAGACACAGAGACACAGAGACACAGAGACACAGAGACACAGAGACACCTTCAGGCGTTGATGAAGTGTCTGCTGATCCCGAGTTGAATTGTGGTACTTGCTCGGCTTTGGGGCCTAAGCCTAGGCCTCAGTACCGCCCTGCAGTGCCTAACATGTTGCCAGCCGCGTCTGCCGTGCCTGGCAAGTCCACGCCTTCGGTGACTCTTCCGATTGTTGACGGAGGCGGCTGCCCATCGAGTGCTGATTGGCTCACTCCTAGGGTTGAAGTTAGGGAGCTCCGTATTCGATTTGGGGAGCTGGCTAAGGAGTGGAATGTTGCGCAGCGCTGAATGCAACATGTGAGTGACGGAAGCATGTCAGGCGCATCCAAGAAAAGGTTCGAGTGCCAAACTTTTGAGTCCATCCAGCACTTCCTGAGCCTGGTGGAGTCGGGCAGTGAGTGGATCGCCCTTAGCTTTGATGTTCGTGGTGGTTGCTGAGCAGGAACAGGGCTTCAATTGCTTTGTCTTCATTGGTCGCTGGTTTGCTTACCGCTCCTGCTGCTTTGGTGCTCGTTGGGCAAGGTACTGGATTGTTCGCTTGGGCGCGCAGCTCGTTTGTTTTCTTCATCAATTCGTTCGTGTGCCACACGGCTTACTTTTTTGTGTCGATGACGGCCTTCTCTTCCGGCCGGCCGGCCGCGCTGCACACTGAAGTGGCACCGCTCTCATGTTTCTGGTTTCCTTCGGGATTCCCTTGTCTTGGGAAAAGTTACAACTTTCCAGGAAGCTAGGCTGGATTGGCTGGGTTTTCGACTTGTGCGCGCGATCAGCATCTGCACCTGCTGACAAAATAAAGACGGCAGCCGCAAAGCTTCGTCTCTTGCTCACTGAGGGTCGCACAGTTGAGCGGTGCGATGTGGACAAGCTCAGTGGCCTGCGCCTCTGGTGGACCAACGGCGCTGTGTGGCTGCGCCCTTGGCTGCAGGGCCTGTGCCAGCTTTTGTTCAAACATCGTGCTGCTTGCCGTTCAGTGAACCTTTCCTCTTGCGACATCTGGGCTTTTTGGAAATTGCACAGCGCCAACAATGTTGACATATTTGACGCAGAGGCTCCTGCCTTACACACTTTCTTCGTATGCGCAGCGGTTGCATATCACTTGTGTTCTTCGACTACCACAGCTCTTGCGTCACAGTGAATTAAATTGCATGCTTTGCAGCTTGCTTTTTCCACCGTGCATTTTGCGATTTCACCCCTGCATCTTGCCTTGGCACCCCCTTCAGCAGATTACTGTACTGTGCAGCGGATGCCTTGCTTGTCGGAAAACAGGCAGGGCTGGCATTGGAGGCTTCTTTGCCTCCTAGTGCTGCTGGGGATCTGTCGCAATCGAAGTGGGTTTCCATTCAGCTTTCAGCCTCTGACTTGCCTGTTTGGCTTCGTGGGAATAAAGCCTCGGGCTTGCAAGGGGGTTATTGCAAGCCTTGAAGCAGTTGCCCACCTGGTGTTGGTGGTTTTGCGTGTTCAGTGCTCGGGCCCTCTTCCTGGAGGCCAGTTCCGTGTGCAGTTCGCGCAGCTTTGCGACAACACTTCGCAAAGCCACGTCATAACCACGACGCTGTCTTGCTAACTGCGCCGCACACCCACTAACCACGACTCGTTTTTGTCTTACACATGACATCGCCCATTGCCCTGCTGGCACTGCTGCTCGAGCGTGTTGTAGTTCCTTTTTGGGATTACCTTATAGGATTCTACATATGACCCCAAAAAAGAACTACTGTGGGTTCTGTGCTCATCTCGTTCGTTGCTGGAGCGCTGCGAACTGATAAGCCAATAATTTCCAAGTGTACATGCACTTCACCAATGTAATGCTCCTCCGCTGCCCCTTGGGTGCATGGAACCAGCGCATGTGCTGACGCTGGAGCACACAGGCTTGGCTTCTGCTTAGAAGGGTTTAGGGTTTAGGGTGAGGTGTGGAGTTGGTGAGTCAGCTCTGCACCGCTTATTTCATTGTCGCACCTCGCCATGTGAGCTTTTGGACCAGGATCTCGAGGGTAAACGTCGCACAAGAATGTGCTAGCTGTTTGGCGGTGTCGTCGCTTGCACGCTTCATTTCATGCAAGCGGCTCTGACTGGCTGCTAAGGAGCTGACTTTGCGGATCGGGGCGCACCAGGCCCCCCTCATGCTGCCATCTGGCATCGTCTTGGGCGTCTCTTGCTTGTGTGCCAGCTGAATGTTCTCACCGCTTGTTCAGCAGGCCAGCTGGTTTACGGATTTGGATATGCGATTGTGGCAGCCGTGCTGCAGTCAAGTCAGCTCGGTTGCCGTGGCAGAGGGAAGGAAGCGGACTGCTTCGATGGCGATCTAAGGAATTTCTTCGACCTCGTGCTGGTCTTTGACATTGTGGTGGTGAGACGCTCGAAAGCAACAGAGCTCTGGGTCTGCCCTCTGCTCTTGGTCTGCCTGTGCTGCCAGCCCGTTGCCCTGCCACAAGGAGCCATGGGTGCCGGCGCAAATGGTTTCGACACGGTGAAGATGTTGAAGACCCTCTGCATTATCCGAAGCTTGGAGTGAGTCTGTTACGGCGTGAGCCCCCCTGGCCGGTCATGCTGCTCGTACGAAGGAGTCTTCAGAGTATTTCGCTTCTTTCGGCAGCTGACGCAGCTGGCATTGATGATCACCGCCGCTTGACAGAGGGCCGGAGACACGCATTTTGTTCCCTTCCCCAGACAACCTTAGGCCCTATGGTGGAAGCCGGGAGGTTGGAACGTGTCCACTGGAGCAAATTGGCCCCAAGCCACAGGTTCCGACTTTGATCTTGGAGGCTAAAGTTGGAACATGGTTGGTGTTGCCTCAAACCCTCCCTCCCAACCCGCCCCCCGCCCCCCCGGTTCCTAGGGTTGCGGTTTGCGTGTGGGGGTGGTTTCGTTTCAGGGTTTTTCAGGGTGGTTTAGGACACATCTGCCTAGGTCCCTATATTTTTGGGGAAACCGGGCATAGGGTTTAGGGTGCCTAGCCCCCCAAGTTTTAGGGGAAAGCGGGCACGTAGGGTTTAGGGCCCAGCATTTACTGTATATTTTTTTGGGGTCCCCCAACCAGGGGAAGCTGGGCTTAGGGTTTAGGATAGTGCTAGGTTAGGTTGTTTCCCCTCCACAGGGTGCCCCCCCACCCTCCAAGCATAATGATGTCCATATCATCCATGGCCAACCTTGATGACATCCACAGACACTGGGTTTTCCGGCCGGTCCAGTAAGAATCAGAATGTTCCAACTTTGGAACATAATGCCGAAATTGGAACTTGCACGCGCTCGCTCATGGAGTGCTGAATGTTAGGGTGTGCATGTTCCAACTTTTTGGCGTCCACTGTAAGTCCTAAGCCCTTTGTGGTATTCCGACTAAGCAGCCTAAACCTCAACGCACATGAAGTTCCCAACCCCTGTACCCTTGCGCTGCCCGGAAGGCCTCGAAGCCTTGCGGCCGATCAGGGTGCTACAGGCTGGAAGCATCTCTCGTGTCTGGCAAGTGCGCTGGTAGCCCGGTCATACAGAGTCCGGCATGAGCACTACAGACCCGAAGCCCCCGGCACGAGCGAGTCAGCAGGAATCACAGCAACCAATCAGCATTCGGGGGCTTGGAACCCAATACGGGTCTAGGCTGAAAGTCAGGGCAAGGAAGGACATGGCCATGGGGTTTGCAGTAGCTTCATACTTTTGGATCAATTTATTGTGAGCTTCGTGAGACACACGTCGTGCCCACACGGCCATGGAACCAGCCCTGCCTGTTGAAGAAGAAGATCCAAATCCTGCCCGTCCGGCGAGACGAAGCTTGCAATTCCAAGAATTGGAGCGTGTCTCGTATTCGGCAGACCGTTTACCAAAGGACTTTATCAAAAACGTATTGAGAGCTGCTGCTAGACTTTGGGCCTCTACAAATGATGTCACGCTCGGAAACATATCCACACCCCGGCAGCTGCCGCGAGACGATTGGCGGTGCACGGCTCGCTGCCACCGCTGTGCTATGTGCGTCCAGGGAGCCGGCAGGGTCTTTGCCTTCACTGGATGCTGGGCGCGGGTCGGCATTTTTGAGCTCTCAGTGCAAAGCGCCGGCGCTTGTCATGGCGAGCCCCAAAAGGCGCGCAAAGCCAAGAAACACAAAGATGGTGAGATTACAGTTGGCGAAAGAGAACAGGTTTTGAAGGCAGCAGAGACTCTCTTGGTCACCAGCCGCAAAGCCACCACAGCTGCGGTTGCAATTCGCATGGGCCCGGGCATCCCCCGGGCGCGTATTCGCACGATCCTCCGGAACCACAAAAGCAAATATGGGGCAGGGACCCGCGAGTGGACAGAGTCCCAGGACACGTTCGAAGCTTTTGCTGCTACCCGAGACACGGAGAAGCTCGAGTTTGCCTACACTTCTAGGCCGGGTGCTTCGCATGAGGAGTTAGCAGCACGGGTAAGGGTTTTCATTTTCGCCCTCAGGACGCCTTTTCAGTGGGTGGTGCGGCTGACTGGCTTTTTCGAGGCTGCAAGGGACTTGCACAGCCGGCACCCAGATGCAATCCATGTCACGAGTGACTTCACGTTTCGCTTAGCGATCATGGGTTACTCCTACGGAGTGCTGTGCACCTCGACCGGCATTGGTTCAACAATTGTCTAGAGCCCTTGTTGACCCCAGGCTGACGGCTGCGCACAGATCAGTTGTTTCTCAAGCGGCTAAGGTCTTCGAGTGCACAGGCGCTTGCAGCAGACCTCTCGGAAGTCCTTCTGGCCAATGGTTATGTCGTGCAGTCGCAGTGAGGATGGGACCATCTACGGCCGCATGCTTGTCGCGCTTCGAGACGGGTTGGCCGCTCGAGGATTGCCAAAGCCCTCGAGCATCAGCTTAGATTGGTTCGACGGATCCAGAATTGCCTCTGCCTCTACCTTTCCACGCATTCAGCTCCGTTGTGGAGTAGAGCACATGCGGCGGAATTTGAAGTCCAATCAGTCCGCTGGCACCAGGCCTCCCCGGCAGGCCGCCCCCAAGGCCGCCGGTCGCGGGAGAGCACGAGCCCAGGCCAAGCCCAAGGCCAAAGCCAAGGCTAGGCCACCGCACTTGGTCAATCGGCCAATATGGGCCGCGCTTGCGCTGGTACGCTGTCTTCTTTTTGTCCCGACCGAGTCCATGCTACATGTATTTCTGACCGTGATCCTGGACCGCATTCGCCGAGTCTGGTTGGAAAACCGGTGGGCTTCATATTGGGAGAAGGAGTACCTGTGCTGGAGAGATGTGCCGATGGAAACATATGGCGTTGCAAGGCTCTTCACAGCCCTCTGGTGGTCCGGCCTGGGATCTTGCAAGGGTTTGCACAGCGTGGGTCATCCATCCTCGCAACAGACAGCTGAGGCCGCCAATTCAAAGTTGAAAAGAGATTTGCGCAGCCAGGGAGAAATTCGAAAACATGAGGATGTGATCCTTGCCCTGGAGAAGTGTTTGCCTACATGGCTGGCTCCCCTGAGCCCTGTGGATGAGGCCAGCAACGAGCCTATTTCTATGATGGGCGACGTTCGCCTGGGCCGGCCAAGCTGTCCTGACCAGTGGATGTACCACGAAGGTGCCAACCTTCGCATGCCTGCTGGAGGTCATGTCGTCGCCTTCGCTAGCATCGAGCTCATTTTGCACAAGATGCGGAGCTGCAGACGGCGATTCCCCCATGAGACATGGGCTTCAGGAAACGCTCAGTATGTTGCCATGGCCATTGGTCACCCAAGGCAAATACCCCCTGGCACTTTGCAGAAAATGCGCGCCCAGCTGCGCACGAAGAAGGTAACGGATCTACAGAACTTGCTGCAAGCTGACGGCTTGCTGTACCAGGAGAATGACGACGGCCCTTTCTTTGACAAAGAGCAGTATGAGCAACTGTGGCAGACATGGTGTCTAGTGTGGTGCCTGACGGAGGCCGATGGATCGTACGATATCAGGTGTACATGCTGGGCCCATGCGTGGCGAGGACATTGTGTCCACCAGTATGCCTGCGAGCAGTTTTGGGACAAGAAGACGCATGTCGGTCAGCAGATCCCGCCTGCACAGCAGGACGTAGTCAGAGCTGGCAGACGTAGCAGGTCTGAAGAAGCACAGGCTCCGCGGGCACGCCTTCGCAGGTGATGGCAGGCTCCAAACAACCGGGGAGAGTTTGTTTTTTGCAATTTCCCATGTTTTAGGGACGAGGAGGATGTGCCGGTCCAGCAGGCGGGGCGGAATCATTGCTAGGGCATGGTTCCGCTTTGCCTTTTTCGCTGACTTTTGCACTTACGTGTGCTTATGCTTCCCGAGCATCGCGGCTTCTTTGATGTGCCAGAGGCAAGAGAGCCGTCGATGCAGACGATGCGCACCAGACCTCACAGCTGTGACACAAATGAGGTAAGCCTTGCGAGTGTTCCACCTGTGAAGTTTCGAGCCCCAGAGACCGCTTAATTAAGTATCATACCTTACGCCATATATGGGTTCCTAGTATAAAATTACGATATGTTCCTGAATTAGGGGTTTTGAAGTCACAGGAGCTTCAGGCGGGCGACTCCTAGATTTAGGCCTTGGCTGTGGGAAGTTTGGGTCTCGATACGACAGGTCTTGGGTCGCTTTGCGTTGCACATGAGGAGGAAGCGTGCTGCAGGAGATTCCGCATAGCTCAGCCCTGTGCCGGCATGTCTGACTGTGTGCGCAGGTGCTCGAGACTTGAACTGAGCGGCTCTGGATGTACACAGCTCGAAGCGTTCAGGGATGCTGCAGCGATGTGAATAGTGAATCACATCACCCGACTACCCTTGCTGCGCTCTTGGTGCAGCACTGTGCACTTGTTTGGCTGCATGTGTGCCTTGCCTCAGCTGTCAGCTTGGCTTCGGACCCCCAGGCACAGATCGAGGGCACACATGTGGCGCGGATTGCGGAGCAACAGTAGACTGTGAGCACAGTAGGAGTAAGTAGTTCCGTCCAGTGCTCCTGGTGTTAACCACTCAGCACTTGTTTCCATGGGAAGAAAGCGAAGCTCTTCGGACTCCGGCTGTGGACCTCAAGACTCCAGCCGTGTACGTGTGAGAAGCCCTTTAGACTCCAAGCGAGGACACGTGGCGGGCTTGTGTGCAGGAACATGCGGCATGCTCCATTTGTGCAAAGCATTCCCGGCAGGAAGAAAGTCAGATTCCAACGGGAGTGCGGCAGGCTTTGTTCAGGAAGTAGATCGTTCCCATGTCTAGACAAATCGTGACGGGCAGGCAAGAAAGATGCGCCGTCAGACCCCACAGCACAGGAGCCCGACGGGCTTGCAGGCAGTGCTCTTGAAGGAACTACTATCCTGTTTGCAATCACTTCCCGACAGGCCGGGGTGCAGCTGCTCCGGTGCAGGACGAGGCCACCCACTCGAATTTGACAGCGTCTTTACATGGTAATCTGTCGTCCGGAGGTCAATCAGGAACCGCTTGAGGACAAGCCTCAAGAGGCTGAGCAGGGCCACGAAGGCAGGTTCTCCCAAAGCATGGCATGGCATGTTATTTGTATTTTCAGCAAGAATCCAGGCGGGACGGATGGTAAAGACGCAAAGCAACAGGCCTCCACAGCCAATGGCCAGTCGTGCTGCGATAAGTGCTGCATGCCACTACTCATTTTTCGTGCGGGCCGCGGCCGCTTGAATGGAACACTTGTTCAATCAGGAGGCGTTTGTGGGAAAGCCTCAAAAGCTTCAACTCGGAGCCGAAGGCTGGTTTCGATGTATCACCGCATGCTTCGGTTATTCTTTTGCAGCAGTCCATGCAGGACTGCTGGTTGAAGGGGATGCAAGCTGGCAGGCCTGCAAGTACGAATTGTGTTACTGTGCTTCCGCAGTGGGAAATGAGAGAATTCGCTCCTTTCAATGATTTTTTGACTAGGCTTTTGGGCTGGATTGCTGGATTTCGGGCCAAAATCCTAGTCAAAACTGCTGTCATCAGGCTTTTGACTAGGCTTTTGGGCTGCATTGCTGGATTTCGGGCCAAAATCCTAGTCAAAACTGCTGTCAATGGTTTTTTGATTGGCTTTATTGGCTGGATTTCGCGTCAAGGCCAGAATCCTAGTCAAAACTGCTGTCCAGGTTTTTGCTTGGCTTTTTGGCTGGATGGCTGGATTTCTCGTCGGCAGTTTTTTTTTGACTAGGCTTTTGGGCTGGATTGCTGGATTTCGGGCCAGAATCCTAGTCAAAACTGCTGTCATTAGGCTTTTGACTAGGTTGCTGGGCTGGATTGGATTTCGCGCCAAAATCCTAATCAAAACTGCTGTCCAGGTTTTTGCTTGGCTTTTTGGCTGGATGGCTGGATTTCGCGTCGGCAGGTTTTTTTGACTAGGCTTTTGGGCTGGATTGCTGGATTTCGGGCCAGAATCCTAGTCAAAACTGCTGTCCAAGTTTTTTCTTGATTTTTGGGCTGGATGATTTCAATGTTTTTTTGACCAGGCTTTTGGGCAGGATTGCAAGGGATTTGTGATAGGGTTTTTTTTGAGCTTCGCAACCTCCAGAAGCCCCTAAGGTTTGATCGGGCGGATTCGCACCCGTGCAGGAAGTTGTCGAGTTGACGGACACGCCAATAGACCTTACCTCCTCTCCTTCGAAAGAGGATTGCCGGGCAAGCTTCCAACGGGTTAATGCATGAAAGGGGCTCCGAATCCTGATGTGTGCAGGCAAAGCTTCAGCTGGTCGCGGCCCCGCAAGGATGGAATTTGATTCCCATCACACCTGATGGCTTGTGTGGATGGCATTCCATCATTGCTGGGCGCGATGAAGCTGCTTATTTAGCAGTGCCCCGGACACTTGGATTCAAAGTTCCAGCAAATCCGCAAGCAGAACTGCAGAGCCTGAACTGTAACATCCTCCAGCCTAAACCCCGTCTGCGAGGTCCGAAGTTGGATACCCGCTTGCGAGGGAGCAAGTCCTTGCAGAAAGCAGCCTCGCTACAGTCTTGCTGCAAAAGACCTGCGAGAATGCGTTGCTGCAGCACCCGAGCCGCGCAGAGGCAGATCGCAAAGTGTTCGCTTTTCAACACACACATGCATGCTTACTGGAGGCGATCGAGCGCGTCCAGAAAGAGAAGTTCTTCGAACTGCAGGATGCAGTCTCTGGTTGTCATGCTTCAGGGGATGTAGACATTCACGCTGTGTGCGGTCAGGACGTGGAATGGATTGCGCACACGCTGCAGATATCCATTCGAAGCTCTTGCGATCCGCAGGCCAGGCGCTCCGTCGATTGACTTGCCTTTTTGTGAAGCCCAGCGCTGTGTCTCAGGCGCTGGCCATCGCGCAGAAGCATGGCGTCGAGGGCTTGGCTTATGAAGACCGCGTGTTCGGACCCAATGGAGCAACCACGGCAGTCCACATTCATTTTTCGTGGAAAAATGGATGTGGGCATTGGGACTTGGTGGCTAGAGACCACCCGAACAAGGACAGCCGCGAGGCGAGATTTGCTGTAGTGCCAGCTCGTGTTGAGCAGCCTTACAAACTTTCGCAGTGGGTGTTCCAGCAGCTGTTGCGCTTTGGAAACGAGGCGGCTGACCCCGTGCGCGAGTCCTGCGTAGAAACTGCCGATGCAGATCTGCGTGCTCCAGAGGCACACGCCCCAGAGGCATTCGCAGTGGGTAGTCCAGCAGCTGTTGTACTTTTGAAACGAGGCGGCTGACTCTGTGCGCGAGTCCTTCGCAGAAGCCGCCGATGCAGATCCGCGTGCTCCAGAGGCATACAAGAATTTTCTAGAGAGCAAGAATCCAGTGCACAACGAGCAGCATAGTACCACTTACTACCCAGGTGAACTGCGAGTCTTTTGTTGCTAGACTCTGCTTAGATCTCGAAACACTTTCATGTGCAGGATGAGCCAAAGCCAATAGCCGAAAAAGCAAAGAAGAAACGGAACTTGGCCAAGGTTGCGCTTAGTTTCTTTTTCGCTCGTCGTTTCAGAAGCCAGCTTCAAGCCCCCGGAGTCTTTCAAACCTGCGTGCAGGAGCCCAAGCCCAGAGCGCGAGCAAAGGAGAAGGTGGCCAAGGCTTCCACGCTTTTGTCGGCCTGGGCACGATGTTTCCAATGCCTGGGTACGCTTGGGGGCTGTGCTTGTCCGTCCAAACTTGTGAGCAGGATCCAAAGTCAAAAAAGAAGACAGCTGGGAAAGCGGCAGCCGAGGCTGTCTCAAATTAGATGCATTACGAATTCCGTGAGACTTCTGGGACTTGACAACGAGAAGCCAAAACTCCTATCAACGGATTCATTGACAGTTTTTTCGGCTAGACTGCTGGGTGTCGCCCGTCGTTCCCGAAGCCAGCTTCAAGGACATGAAGGGGTGAGACCCCCATTCAAAATGGTGCGCAGGAGCCAAAGCCCGAAGTGCGAGCAAAGGAGAAGGCGGGCAAGGCCTCCACGCTCATATCGGCAAGGGCACGATAGTGTTAATTAGCATCTCAGTGTACGCAATGCCTGGAAGCGCGTGGGGCTTTGCTTGTCCGTCCAAACTTGTGAGCAGGAGCCAAAGTCAAAAAAGAAGGCAGCTGAGAAAGCGGCAGCCGAGGCTGTCTCGAATTAGATGCATTACGAATTCCGTGAGGCTTCTGGGGGTACTGTATGAGTGCTGTCTTGCTTTTTGGCTGGATTGCTGGATTGCGCGCCAAAATCCTAGTCCAAACAGATGTCAACGGGTTTTTTAATGGTTTTGACTGGATTGCAGGATTTCGCGTCAGTTTTTTTTACTCGGCTTTCAGGCTGGATTGCTGGATCTCGCATTGTAGTCCAAACTGCTGTCCCATCAATGTCTAGGGTCAAAACCGCCAGCATCCTCGTCTAAGGCCTTTTGCGGGTTGTTACGCTCTTCAATCTTTTCAACAGTTTTGGTTTACAGGGTTGTTGGGGTGGAATACTGCTTTAGTCTGGAACAGGTTGGAGTCTGGGGGTCTCACAGCTCGTAGGAGAACCTACTTCGAACCATGTTGACGTTGCCCTAAACTAGCTTTTGCAGGGAGAGCGCGGAGGGCCAGACCACGACCCAATCGACGATTTGCCTGACAAGCACAGGCGAGCCAAAGTGGTGTTGTTCTTTGTTTCCTGTGTGAGCTGTTCATGCCTTTTACCAGGAGTGTCTATCTGGAGCTGCGTCGAAGCCCGGGTGCAGCAAGCAGCCGGGTTGCGAAGTCGACTGCCTTGAGGCGGGAGCTGGCGGCCAAGGCCAGGCCGGCCTTTCGTGTTGGAAGCCTGAGGGGCATGACATGAGCGCCGGGAGGTCCTTGCAGATCTCGTGCAGAAGAAGCTTGTGATCGAAAAAAAAAAGAAAAAATCCTTCGTGTATTTCCCGCACGACATGGTTCCTGACGAGCCAGAAGCCCCGGAGGACAAATGATCGCACATTTCCTCATGCAATTCACATTCTGGACTCGGATGCTGCCTGCTGTCGGAGGAGCTCCCGGAACGAGAGGCTGAAGCTTCGGAGAAAGAGGATGACGCCAGGCCAGGTCTGGCATTTGGTCGTCTTCGTTTTACGTGTCCTCTTGAACAGGCCGAAGGCAGACAAGAAGAAGTTTCGAAGGGCGAAGAGTGCCTTCCACTTTTTCATGGCCTCCGTGGACTTTGCCGACAGGGCCAGCACAGTGAGCGAGCGCAACAAGTATGCCGCGGGCCTTTGGAAAGGCTTGAACCCAGCGGAGAAGCGTCCGTTCCTTGAGCAGCACGAGGCCGCGAAGAAGGCCCTTGCACAGGCCGGTGCGGATGCAGTGGACGACGAGCTGCTTGATGCTTCCGAGTGGGAGGAGCGTACCTCCCAGCTCGTGATTTTCCAGACGCCGCCTGGTTCCAGCATCAAGCCAGAAAGGCAGCTGGCCGCTGTCTGGGCCCCCGCCGACGGCAATCCGCTCTTGGCGCAGCACTGCGGACCATGTGCAAGGATTTACTTCCCCGTCGTCACGCTCATGTCCTGTCCACGTTGCAGAAAGTCCCTGCAGAAGGTGCAATGGGATTCTGAAAGCCAGGTGTTTCGCGTGGAAGCTTCTACAATGCTCCTGCCTGGGACCCTTGCCGACCTACCCAAGGACAACAGCGAGGCCGAGGAGCGGTATGGCAATGAAGTCATCGTGCCAAAGCATGTCAGCAAGGAGGTTAAGAAATGGACGGATCGTGGGTTCCAGTTCAGCACGGCAGCACTGACTTTGTTGTGTAAGTCCGCGGAAGAGTTTGCGTCCCTCCAGTTCGTGCGTGGCGAGCAGGCGGCAACTCACCGCAAAAAGAAAACGTTGACACTGGCAGACATGAGATTCGGTTCGCGCATATCCGATGCAGCCTGCATGGGCAAACTTCTCCGTGCACGTCAGAAGGAGGCCAGGCGAGTTCTAGACAACAAGGGTTTGCTCCCCATGGCTCTTAGAGATTATATCTTACACAGCCAAGCCGAAAGATCCAACCCTGCGGAAAGGCCAGACACGAGGAAGCCGAGCAGGCCTGCCGTTCCACAGTCTTAAGATTGAGGTGATGGTAGGAGTAGCAGTAGCAGTAGCAGTAGCAGTAGCAGCAATAGTAGTAGCAGCAGCAGCAGCAGTAGTACTGTAGTAATAATAATAATAGTAGTAGGCCCTATGAGTCGCACCAAGAATCCTCGTGCAGAGTTGCATTTCGGTTTCAGGCGAAAGCTGTTCGCAAGGTCTCACAAAAGGCCCATTGTGGATTCGTGACACTTTGTTCTGACATGAACATGACATGGGGTGTTTTCAGGCCCAGCTACCGGATGTGCCAGAGAGCCAACTCACAGTGCCCGCCTTGTCAATCCAATTTTCACGTCGACACCATGATGCCTGGTGCTGCAAGGTGCTGGAGCTCCGAGTCCGCCTGTTCAAGCTTGGCAAAAGCTTCACGGGGAGCAAGCTTGAGCTGATCCAGAGGCTGTTGGAGCCACCAGAGGACACGCATGGGATTTGAGGCGTTAGAGTTTGCTCTCGTTTCAGAGACTTTGCATCTCAGGAGCACCGTGCTGTGCTCGCCGAAAGTGCCGAGGCCAGCTACACAACGTGATGGAGTGTTCTGATTCCAAAACTTCGCAGGAAAGGCATGCAGACTGTGCCGAGCCTGGAGCGGGACAGGCCGATACGAATGGCTCGAGAGTGTTGTCGTTCTTGTCATTCCACATCATTGCACAACTTTACAGGAAGAACATGTCGATCGTAGTCTGCGGGCTGTCGCTCTGGAGAACATCAGCGCCAAAGCCTGAAGCTGCTCTTTGCTTGGACATATCGTCACGTCTCCATGAGCATCCTCAGGCCTTGGAGGCACGAGTGAGGCTCGCGTCGATGGGCCTTCCGGCCAAGGGAAGACGAGTAGATCTGGTGCACAGGCTTCGCACTGCCAATGCAATGACGTAAGCTGTGCGTGCGTTTAATTGTCGCGCCGTCCTCTGCAGCTAGAAGTCTTTAAGCTTGGCCGTCTGCAAAAGAGCAGATGGTTGTGTACGCGGTGCTGCGTCGCTGGAACGTATCAAGAGATCTGTAGTCTCCATTATTAGGGTTCAGGGTTTAGGGTTCATTGTAGTTCCCTTTTATTTGTTTTTAATAGGATCCCAACCATTCACAGTAGGCTTTCGAGAGTTTTGAGACTCTGCCTCGATTCCAGACAGTTCGTGGCAACTCGCCAGAAAAGTTGCGCGGCTGCTGGGCTGGAGCAGTGGTTGCCGGAGGTGAGCATCTACTTTTGCAGTTTATGCGTGCGTTTCTGATGTGAGCGCTCGGTTTTTTTGGGGGGAAGGGAGGTTTTGGTTTCGTGTCGCGGAAGATGTTTCTTCCTTGCCGCGGTTATTCTTTGTTCCTTGTCGTGGTTGTGGGTGGGTCCTTGTCGTGGTTCTCTTTACTGCTTCTTGGCGTGGTTAAAGCTTGCCTTCACACTTCGCTGTCCGCATCGGTGTCTAAGATCTTTGAAGGAGCCGTTGTGTTTCGTGCTTCAGGCGCTGTGTTTCCGGGCATGCTGCCTAGGTTTCCACTCGCAGGTGTCGCACATCGCAGGCGTGCGGGAATAGCCTTGCTGCTGCGCTGAGCAGTGGGTCAATCCCGGTCGGCCTCTGCGATCAAAGCCGACTGCAGGTTTGTGTTGACTGAGCCTTGGACTGTTCCATCTTCTTAGTGGCGCCCACTGGCTAGCGGTTTAGGCCCTCTCTGTCCGGTCCCATTGCTGTGGGGGATGAGCCAGCGGCAGGATTCCCTGCCGCCTGGCGGAGTGCGCATTGCGACCATTGAAAAGGTGTGCATGTGTTCGGTCACCTTAACATAATGTGTGTTGGGATGCCTGCGCGCGCATGCTACTCTACTGGCGCATGCAACGAACACACAGGTGTTAAGTGAGCTTGTGTGCAGCTTCTGCTTGCACCACTTGCTGCACACAGAATTTCCCACCCCTTCTCACACCTTCTTACAGTGTCTCTATGTGGCCCCTGGAGTGGGCAGTGCTTCGTGCTTGCCCCTGGCGAGGGCTGCGTTGGCATGGGCTTGTGCCCGGTGTAGCCCCATGCGGCTTCTTGTAGGCCTCGTGAGGGGGATGAGCCAGCGGCAGGATTCCCTGCCGCCTGGCGGAGTGTGCATTGCGACCATTGACAAGGTGTGCATGTTCGGTCACCTCAACATAGTGTGGGTTCACACACGCAGTATATATATATATATACACTCACAGTACATGCACACAACACACGCACACAATACACACACACACACACACACTGCACACACACACACACTCACTGCACACACACACACACACAGATACACACACACACAGACACAGACACAGACACGGACACAGACGCAGACACAGACGCAGACACAGACACAGACACAGACACACAGACACACAGACACACAGACACTGATGGATTCGGCCAAGAGTACGAGTGCAAGAGGAAAAAGAGAGGCATGTTGTTGCAAAAGCTTGTCAGATTGCGGCAAACGTGCAAGGCTTTGTGCTCAAGCAAAAGGTGAAAACCGTAAATGCACTAATCTTGCTGCCTCAGGGGGCCAGCGTTTTCTAATCTTGCTGCCTCAGGGGGCCCAGCTTGCAGGTACAAGAGGATGATCAGTCCTCTCCTCCCATGTCACTGGTAGCTTCGTTGGACACAGTCCCAGCGACATGCTGTGTCCCCCTGCAACAGTTGATTTGGTAAATGTCTAATGCCGGATTATGTTGAAAAGCGAAATTGCAAACAATGTAGGAGTGATCCTCTGCTCCCATGTGCTAGGGAGGTTCACACACACAGCCCCAATGGGGCGTACATGCTTCAAGTAGAGTGAAAGGTCTGATGCGCGGCAATAGGAGTGAATGGCGCACTTTTCTCGCTGTCAATAGCGATCGGGTGATTGTCGTATTTCCTGATCCGAACAGGTTCTAACAAAAAGCACCGGCATCAACGTGGCTAATGTGGTGACTGAATCCCAATCATGTAGTCGTCGACGGTTTTGTTCGAAGAAGAAAGCTGGGATTTTAGGAGTTCTGCCGGTGATCTCCTTGATGCGGTAGGAGAAGATCTTGCGAGCTTGTAGAACGTTGTCACCCAGACAAAGCACCACGTGTAAGAACATGTGCTTGTCTCTGGTGATGCGGTCGGGTGGAATTTCAACAGTCATCCGAAAACATTGTCCTGCCATGGAGTACCATGGAAGGCCGGCCTCGGCAGCCTTTCGCTTTGTCATATTTTTGCTGCTACCAACCGACAAAAGCTTGAACAAGGAATGCAAATCAACATGGACATGATGTGTGCTCTGGCAAAACAACAAAGTGGTGTCGTCCTGACACTCGCATGCGCAGGCTTTTTGTCACGCTTAGCGGATCTTGCAGCCCTAATCCGTCCTGAGAATTAGGGTCCAACAGCGAGTTTGTTGGGACAGTCACTCATGATCTTGAAATGGCATCGACACCTAAAACCTGCACGTACCAGCATTTTTGCACAAGCGGTTTTGGACCGCTTGTGCTGAATAGTAGGATGCACAATATCGTAAGGTGCAATCGAGTCAGAAGACCAAGGATCTCGAGATGGAGACCGGTGTGCGTCCTCAGCCATGTGTGACGTTGCCGTAGGTGACGCTGATGATGTTGAATGCGAAGAGCGTGTCCTCTTTCGTCTTGTAGTATGTGGATGTTGGCGTCGTTGCTGTGTTGTGGATTGGGATGGTGGTGAGATGTTGCGTGTTTTCTTTGTTTTCATGACTGTTTTGTCCTTTTTGTCTTTGTTGTCTTTCTTCTTTTTTGTCCTCGTTGTGTGCTTTGTTTTTTGCTTGTGTGTGTGACTGACTGCATGGGAGGATGTGGTGGTGTCATCCTTCCTCAGGAAGGCATCAATCTCTTCGGATCCCCATAGGCTGCTGTCGTCATCCTCGTCCATCTGTGTGCGATCCTAAATATGTTTCAGCAACTGTAGTTCTGAGAAATGGCTGCGGAGTCACAACTGCATTGAGGCATGTGCATACGCTGATCTTCAGAAGAGAGAGAGAGAGGTACACAGAGACATCAATTGAGCAACCTCGCCGACCGGCATGACCTTTCAACATGATGCTCTTAATGTTGAACCTCATCAGGAATGATGGAGTTCGCAGCACAGCTTTGCTGTGTGGTTGTTGGCTGCCGGGGGCAGCAAATGTGCATCTAATTGTCAACTCAGCAATGTTGCTCACGGAGTTCTTGACCGCTTTCTCTTGTTGGATGTAGGAGTTGATGTAGTAGATACTGTCTCCTTTTGGGTAGGAGTCGTTGATGTCGGACGCTGATCAGGTTGCTCCGAATGCTTTCGTATCCACTCTTGAGATGCGATAAAGTACTCACGCCACCATGAAGAGCCGTTAGTGGCCCAATGCCATCTCCATTGTGATGCCGTGGGAGATCGCGATCTGGTGCGTTGTTCCATGGTGCTAACACAACTGGTTGTTTTGCAAAATGCTGCGGGAAAGAGTGCATCAATCGCTGCATACCAAACATATGTGAAGTGAGTGCACTGACTGTCACAATTGGCAACAACGACAATCGTTGTTTTAACCGTCCGCTGCAAAGCACCCAATGGTGGTATGAACATGGTTGATCACCTATTGTTGCGAAGCTTCGAGTCTTTCCACTCGTTGCTTTAGCTCTGTGATCTGCCGGGTTGTTTGCAGAATAAACTCGGCTAATTGGTCGCGTAGAGCCTCGTCACTGAATGTGGAAGGTTCACTTCCAGTTTCGGAATCATAGTCCCGATGCTGTGTCAAAATCTCCATGAGGGCCTCGGAGAGAGCTTCACGTCGTGACTCATCGACGGGTGGCGAATCTGTAGTCACTGTGTTTGTCGGAAGAGATGCTTCGCTCATGGCTCGATGTCGGGATTCCAATAGGTGTCACTCTGAGGCAAAAACTTCAGAAGGCACAGTTATGGTATGTGTCTGAAAGCAACATGTGTTGAAATGCGAGAAGTGTGCACTACCTGGCTCTTTTTATACCAGCGTACCTTAGCAGCATATTCACGACCAATCAGGCGCGTTTTGCCTGATGAGGCTTTCGAGTACGTCGAGCTGCTGTTTGCACGAGGCGAGGATCGCCGTGGTAGCCTCGTGTTGAGTGGTCAACACCGTTGTAGCCTGTTGTATCAGGCGCTCGAGTTTGGCATTCGATTCAAGCAACGAATTGTGAAACTGCGTTATTGCTGCCATAATCTCAGTCGATGAATCCGGATCAGAATGATGCGGAGGTGGAAATGGCGGGGTCGCCGGTGCAGCCACTGCTGCGTCCTGCTGTTCTTCCGGATCTTGGTGTTGCTCTTGGTAATCTTGGAAATCTTCGTCTTCTGCAACACGTAGGAACTGAGAGCGCAAAAGCGCCGGCTGTTGATTGTGGCTGCCAACCGCAGGTTGCTCGTTGCGGCGTCTGCTATGCTTGGAGATGGATGGCCGAGGACGGCCGCTCAGCGCTTTGTGGCTCGGCTGCAATCTGCCAGTCATGGCACTTTTATACATGATGATGCCTCAGTTAAACCCTGTAAATGGCTGCGGGAAGCACTGTGTTAATACAAGGCGGCTCTCATGTTGCAAAGTTGCATGGCTCTGGACACACGCACGGCAACTTGGCACAGTGTTTTGCTTACAGCTGTTGATCAGTATAGCCGGCAGCGATGTAGAGATCGCGCATGGCTCGAATGGCTGATGTGGCCTCGCTGCATGGTGTTGTCACTCTGCGTACCATGCGTGTGCGGGCCTGAAAACTGCTGCGAAGTGTTGCAACAGAGGTGGCTGACTGTGGGTGTAAAATATCCGCCTTGTGCAAAGTGCATTGATGCGTAAGGCTGCTGTGCTAAGGGTTTATGGCGAAACCCAGGAAAATGTTGGCCGGTTCAGTTTCAAGCTGAACCGGTGGTTTGTAGAAAGATGCGTCAGTAAGCTGTGCAAAAGGAGGCAGTCGGGTCAGCTGTGCA
The DNA here is from genome assembly GCA_905221615.1 of Symbiodinium sp. CCMP2592. Taxonomy (NCBI): domain Eukaryota; class Dinophyceae; order Suessiales; family Symbiodiniaceae; genus Symbiodinium; species Symbiodinium sp. CCMP2592. The sequence continues at coordinate 418,678 of CAJNDT010001335.1, read as the reverse complement.
GGTAAAAGAAGGACGCGGTTGTCGACGTATCTGGTAGCAAAAAAGAAAGCTTGATCCTGCTTGTTGTGGTCTGGAAAATGCTTGTGGTTCTTGAAAAGTTGTTTGTATGTGTGGTGCCAACACTGTTCTTCGACAGCAACCACGATGTTGCATAGGGCTGGGCTGCAGGGCGAGCCCATAGGTGCACCGCGAAATTGCTCAATGAGTGATGTACCAACAGTGAAATAGTTGAGTCGGAGCACTGCAATGATGAGTTGTGGTATGTGTTGTAATTGTATGCAAAGTTTGTTGCCGGAGGAGGCTTCTTGCTGCTTTTGTCTGCTTTTGCCCCTGTGGACTCGATGTGTGGGGTCTTTCTGTGAGTGGTCAATGAAGAATTTGGAAGAGTGTAGTGGGTTCTTCTCTCTGTACCATCGGACCATGATGCTGTATGCTGAGAGAAACCGGCTCTGATCGACCGATGTAAAGAAGCCAGCCAAATCCTGATTGTACAGGATGTAATCTGTTGAATCTTGTATTTTCCTGCGTTGATGCAAGAAGAGTGCTGTTTGTTTGAGCTGTGTTATCCCGTCTCCTTGGTGAAAGGAGTTTGGGCATGCTTGAAGTGTCATCAGCTGCAGTACGTCTGCTAAGGCTTCCCATAATTTTCGGCCCATGGTGTCGATGAACGCCACTATAGGACGTCCTTTCGCGAATTGCTTCTTTCTTTTCGGTAAAATGTAGGCACGTGGGATGCGGCCCCATTGTGGAAACGCCCATGTGTAAGTTGGTAGAAGACTGCGGATGTCTGTGTAGACATCGAAGTGGTGTTGTAGAGGTTGGCGCTGCGAGATCCGAAAGATCTCTTTGTCTAAAAAAGTGTTGTGTATGGCAGTGTGGTATAGTGCTGGGCAGTACCACGTGAGTCGGTTCGGGAAGTGATCTTCGCAATGGATGATGCCCGTGGGTATTTTGTGTTGGACTTGCTTGAGCATCTTGACCTGTAGTATGTTGTTTTTACTGCAGTGTGTGTTGTGTTGTGGTATTTGTTCAGATACAAACTGCTTTGCAGTTTGATGGTTGTAAGGTAGTCCATAGTGTCGATGCCATGTGCGTATGGCTCGGCATAATTGTGAGGCCAACTGTGTGGGCTTTTGAAGGCAATTGCTTTTGCCGGAGTATGCCAAAAACTGATGTTGTGGTTGTAGTTCTGCAAGTTGGATAGCAATGTGATTGTGGAAAATGTGCTCCTGGGGTACTTGTGAGTGTAATGGTGAGCATGTACAGGGTGGTGGTGAATCAGGTTGCCATGTGGTGTGGGCATCGCGCCAATTGTGTAGAAGTTGTTGCATGGGTGGGTGCTTTTTGTAGACAGGTTTTGTGCTGGGAAGGTGGAATGGTGGAATGTGTTGTTTGTTGCTTGTTAAACGAGAGCGCAAAAATTGTCGTAGTTGTTGGGTGAAGGTGGGGTGCAAGAGTGGCTGTAGGTAAATGGGTTTTGTGACAGGAGGTGGTTTTAGTCGTCGCTTTTTGAAGACGGTGTTGAGAGCTTTGTGAGCGTGTCTGCGGTCACGTCGTGGTAAGTTGTTTGAGAGTTTGTGTAAAGCGTAAACTGTGGCTGCTGGTGTGTCTGAACGAAGCAGTTGTTTTGTTGTGTCGAATCTGGTGCGAGTGTTGGAAGTAAGATGTGATACTGTAGTCCATGCCTGTTTTCTGGTGTTGAATAAAGTGGAATTGGTGAAGCTCCGAATAGAGTGGTGTAGTTTGCCTCGGCGCTGCTTCGCCCATAAGGTGGCTGTGCCGTTGTGCTTGTTGTTGGCTGCTTTTGTGAAGCCGGAAAAAGCTCCTTTCATGTGTGATGTGATGTAAGGAAAGTTGAGCTTGGATTGGTGGTGTTGTATGAGAGTGTTCTCCGTGGCTTCTAATTGTTCGGTGGGTATGTTGGCTTGTAATACAATTGGTGTGTATTGGTGGTAGCATTTGTGTTTATGCCACCATCGTAAGGCAAGTTCGGCTTGTACAATCTTGTGTTGTTGAAGTTGCTTGAATTTTCGATTGCGTGTGCCCTCTCGTTGTGTGAGAGAGTGACTTGTGCTGCCGATGTAGACGTAGCCACGAACAGGTTGTTGTGTGGTGACTCTGCAGTATACCACCTGTGGCTGACGAAAGAAAGAGAGTGTGTACGATGGAAAAGAAATGTTTGAATGTGCAAACAGTCTCTGCAGGTTGGAGAAATGTCCTTCCTCATGTTTGAGGTAGAAATGCTGTGTGCGAAGTAACAAAGTCAGGCCTTGAAGCCAGAGTATGATTTGATGGAATTGTGTGGAGACTGGTTCTGCCAATGGTGCGACGAATTGTAAGATGGATCTGCCTTGATCCAGAATGCGTATGATGTGCTTGAATTGTTTTTGTCGGAAAATTGTTGTGTGATCTAGTGTCTGTCGGTGTTGAATCAAGTACTGCCTGAGTCACTCTGTCATCTGACTGATGATGGCGACAAGTTTTATCAGTGCTGGGGAGCCAAATTTGTCGATGGCTTTGGGTGGGACACCCCAGGCGACTGCAGCGGTCTGCAGTGTCTGCTCTTGTGAGTTGCTGAGTGAAGGGAATTCCGAAGCAACAATGTCAAGGTACTTTTTTACCTGTGTTTTTTGCTTGTCGCTGATGCCTTTGATGGCACCAAACCATCTGGTGATGCCGGATTCGGAGTGAACGCCAGTGAAATGATCTTGAAACCAAACACTGGCTTTTGTAGGCTGCTGAAAGATGCGCTGGGGATCCATCTTGGGATCGAGGGGTGCCGCCTTCGTTGGGGTAAGAGTTGACTGCTTCTGTCGCTTGGCGCCCAGAGTGGAGCGTCCCGGAAAGTGCATACCTGTGGTGGATGACGATGCTGGGGAAGCATGTAACGGGTTGTTGTCTTGTTCTGCAGCGGTTGTGGTGAAAGGGGAGAGGCCATCAGTGGTAGGCCTGGTGTCGGTGTGTGTAGAGTCATCGATGGTAGCACGTTTTTGTCCACGAGTGGTTGTGGTGGGGGAAATCTCAATTGTGGAAAGTGAGAGAGGCGGTGGAGAGGGCGTGTTGATGGGAGTGCTGGGTGCGGTGGTTCGTTTTGGTTTCTTTGGTGCTGGTGTGCTGGGTGCCTCATTGTGTGCATCCGGAGCACGGAGAGTTTCAATTGTCTCCAGTGCTGTGGAAAGTCGTGCTTCCAGGTCGCTGATGCGATGTGCCGCCATAGTGTCTGCCTCTGTCGGCTGCGAAGGTTGAAGTGGGAGATGAGGTTGTGATTTGCTGGATTGTAGTGGTGTTGGAGATTCGGTGGGTTGCGATTGTGTGTTGTCTGTCTTGTCTGTGTCAGATTTGACATCTTGCTTGTCCTTTTTGTTGCCATCATTGTACTGGTCCTGCAGCTCTTGCAGGTACAACACCAATTCCTTGATGAGGTGTGACATTGCTGGTCGTTTTGCGAGTGTGAGCTTTTCTTGCCAGCAGAATGCGGTGGCCGCTTGGTCCAGATCAATTTTCCTTGCTCGGAGTTGACCCATAAGTTCAGTGGTAAAGACGGCTTCGCTGATGTGTTTGCTGCATGTGAGATGGATGTCGAAGCCGTGTGCGGCGTACCGTAGCCAGTACGAGGACCAATTGTGTCGCAGAAATGCGACCAATGGTGCTGTTGCGATTGGCATGCCTGCTGTGCGGTTGTGCACTGAATGTGGTGTAGATTGAATGTGTTTGGGTAGGTTGAGGCCAAAAAGCTGCCTGTTGTCCCAATGCTCTGGTGTTTGAACGAAGTCGTTTGGTATCTGGGGATTTGTAGGCGTGGGATTGGGGTGTTGTTGTTGTTGGGGTGTGACGGTGGCCTGAGGGAATGTATGTGAAGAAATGCTGGGGTTTCGAGTCGTCATCGAAGATGGACTCACAAATGTGTGTTGGGGAGTGGTAGGTGTGGGGGTTGGCAGTGTGGTGGGTGATGTTGGGCCGGGAAACTGCTGGGGTGGGGGAGGGGGTGGAGGGAAAGGTGGGAAAGTGGTGTTGTGGCTGTAAGTGTGAGCTGAACCCCAAGTAGTCGGGGTTAGGGGTGAGGTGTGTGGTGGGATGTTGTGAATCCCTGGTGGTGGGGAGATCGGGTGCATTGGGGTGCTACTGGTCGAGGCTGTTTTTCGCTGCACCGTACTGATTGCTGTACCGATGATGCCTGTTGGCATTGTTGTATGCCACTGAGGCTGTGTCGGCTTGTACATGGTTGCACCATGGGGCACTACAATTGCCTGTGACTGCAAAAGCTGCACATGGAACATGCATGAGCAACATGGTTGGCTTGAGTGTCAACATCAACTTGTGCGATGCATCCAGCATGCAGCAGCATCGACTCTTCTTTGGCTCAAAAGCGGTGTCGGAGCAAATGCTTGATTGCAAACAGCTATGTGCAACGGGGTTCAGGCCTGGAAGAAAATATACTCGAGAGTGAAAGGAAGACACGGAAGAAAAAGAAGAAAGCAACATCACTGAATGAGGCCGAATCCAACGATGCTGAAATGCCCCGAGTGGAATCCCCACTTCTCTGGGGTCCGCACGACACCCTTTCGCCCCACGATGAAAGCTTCTCTGTACATGTCCCGATACGTCATCTTGTAATGCTGATACTTAGTCCGTATTGTCCCGATGACGATCACTCCCTTTTGGCCCTTGGGCCGCCGTGTACATTGATCGGTAACTATATGTACCGTGCTTTCCGATACATCTCCTGGGGTCGCATTCCCGTATATGACGCAAGAGG
>CAJNDT010001335.1:409519-413822 GCA_905221615.1 Symbiodinium sp. CCMP2592 | reverse complement strand
ATCGCTGACCTGAGCACTCCGTAATACGCGTTCAGCGTTGTAGCACTGCATGCCTCCCTGAGATAAAGATACCAGAAAAGACCAGCCCTCAGTATGAGAAAGGCATTGAGTCTTGTAGAGTCGAAAAATGCCCAGGGTACGTAGTCGACGACGCACACGAAGCCAAAGCCTACGACCTGGAGCTGAGTAAGTTGTAGTTCCCAGTTGTGGCACAGAACGGCGCGTAGCCGACGCAGGATTCAGTTTGGCAATCCACGGCATATTCAGTTGTGGTTTCCATACATGAATCAGCATACATTCCGCAGTGCGAACATCGGTTTTAGAGCTAAAAGCACTAAAAGGAACAATAAGACTAGAAAAGAAATCCGAATGAGTATGGAAATAATGTACCATAACTTCGGTGTTGGTGAACTTGCCCTCTTGTAGTAGGCGAAGTTTGCGAATTCGAGCGTCTTGTCGTGAATGGACGGAAATAGTGGTAGAACCCACATAGACTTTCTGAGGGTCCAGCAACACACCTAGCATGTGCCATTGTCTTTTGTGCAGCGCAGGGATGACGATGATGTAGGTGGCGAACGGTTCTTCAAAAAGCCTGGCAAGTTGAAGCAGTGTGGTGCCCACAAAACGACTGGTTCGTCTTTTCCAGGTGGCCATGCTAATGGTAGAGGATGATGAATGCTGTATTGCATGTAGCCAAATGAAGGCACTAAGTACCCGAAGGGGCCTTCGAAGGCTGAAAAGCTCAGTAAAGCATTGTACAGCATGAAGAAGGGCCATTAAAGCAGCAAGATAAATGCGAGAATGAAGCCAGTCAAAGGGCATACTGCATGAGCCAATGGGGCCTAGTCAGTCAGCTACACAAGTGGCTGCGATAAGAACTTGATAAATCTCGGGCTCTTTGATCTTGGTTGCCCACTGTACCGGCAATCCGATCTGAGCACACTTGTCACGAAGCCGTTGCACAACCATAGGATCCAGTTGTGCATGGAGCTGCTGAGATAGCTCCAAGGCTTTCTCAATGGTTTGGGCCTTTTCCGGGCCCACTTTGGACTTAACATTCTTCAGCCACTTGGAGATGTTCGACTTGGCCACCCCTTGAGTAGGAATTTCATGGAAAACTCGGGAATTGATAATGGCATCAGGATCCAAAGCCTTATCCACAAGCTCTTGCGTAGGATCTGCCACTGGGGCTTGAATCGGCAATGCATTGATTGCAGCAGTTTTACTGCATAATCGCATGCGCTTGGCAGGAGGCTGATTCATGGCTGCAGGGTTAGAAGTAGAATTCTTAGCCTTTTCAGCTTCCAATTGGGCCTGAAGGTCTGCAATTCGCTGACTCTGATCTGCAAAAGACGATGAACCCGAAGCACTTCCAGCAAAAGGACGAACCGTATCCATGATATGATTGGACAACGCAAGAGTTCTAGCTGCCTTTACCTCGTCCGAGCTCATAGAGCTCTTGATGGAGACTTTGTCTGGATTCTGTCTACAGTACTCAGCAGAAACCTCATCGAGGTCCCATCGGCTTTCTCTCACAGAACTGAGAAACTGTGACGTGAGTACAGACTCGCTAACACGGCGTGCGATGACGACTGAAACATATTGTCCATGGCTTAACGCGCGGAGATGGTTGTTTCTCCATCCCTTCCATACTAAGTCAGTGACACGCAAATCAGCAAGCTCACGGCCCGCCAGGCGATATTTTGTTGCCCAGCTTGTAGCCGCTACGCGTCGCAACATGGTCTTACCGTAGATCTCCTTGGTGTCTAGATGAGTTTTGTCTGGCTTAAACTCATCCGGCAACCCTTCAACAAAGGGCACTCCAGTTGGGGATCCGTAGTCCCACTGTTGTTGCTCACTCCATTCACTCTTCCTCTTCTCAGGAGTTTGCCATCCCGAAGAGGTCCAGCTGTTGTTGTTGGAAGAGTGCGAATTGGATGCCCATGACGTTGATTGCCAAGTTTTCCACGACATGCTAAGCAACGACGCGCAGTTGAAAAGGGAAGACTGGGGCCCGATGCTTGAGATCACTGCAAAAACACAACAAGAAAAAGGACAAGGAAGGAAACAGAAGCATTTTGGATTCTGGCAAACCTGCTTACAAGATATACAAGAAACTACTCCGGAGGCTCAAAGGTCTTTTCTGGCTCTCAGGACATAAGAACAATCCACTCAATCTTGGCAAGATCTACTCGAATTGCCCAACGTTTGTCGGTGGCTTTGCTACGCACTAAGCCAGCGCGAGTAGCTAAATTCAGCTCTACCCAGGTGGAAGACCAAGGGTACCTGGTGTGGCCACCGACTATGCATCCACTCAGCATTACTCCAGACTGCTGCTTCGCATGGTTGAAAAGAGCTGAACACTGCAAGACGATCTCCTCAACGGTCTGTTGTTGGTCCGTATGCTTCAACAACGAAAAGAAAGCGGAGACCGGGTAGTCCAGCGGTAAGCCCATACGGTCAGTTGCACTGGGCAATATAACTCCTGTTTTGAGTATGCCCAAGAGTCCCTGCGGACTCGTCATGTGGTAAAACTGATAATATGTTTCACCTGTAGCACGTTGGGTGTTAGGGCCCGGGAAGTTTCTGGTACGTAGTGCCCAGATAACTCTGCCGCTTGCAGTCGTAAAAGAGCGGCCGGATGAAACGAGGCTAGCAGGTTGGTACCCCAACGTATGCATAACACGAGAAAAAGTATCCACCACTTTGTCACGATGTTCATGAACTTGGCCATACGTTGAAAGTAACTCATGAAGCCAGCGGGGCCATCGTGTCAACTCACTCTCCGTAAACTGCTGCATGCGCTCAAACTCTTGCTGAGTAAACTGCTTGCGCTGATCCATAGTACGAAGCTTTGCAAACTCGAAAGGATAGAAGAGGCCTTTGGGAACCTGTGTGGCTGGGAGTTGTCCCAATGCCGGCCAATCGTAGTTCAGCGGTATCATACTGGCAAGCCGAATGGAGTAGGACAAGTCGTCCTCATCCGGGTTTTGCGCCGGATAGGATTTGGGCGCTCCCTAGGATTTGGGCGCTCCCTTCTTGTTGTTTATGGTGTCATCCAGTACCCAGGACGACGACGCAGTACTCAAAGAGCTAGGCGGTGGTATACTAACATTCGAAGCTCTCTGCAGAAAACCTGTGATATTGCCGGCTGAAGAATGAAAAGGCGAAGACGTCGGTGCAATCACTCGAGGCATATGTCCAGCACTACCGCAGAATGTGGTGTTTGTGGTGGTGGCGATGGTTGGTGTTGGTGGTGGTGGTGGTGGTGGCGGTGGTGGTGGAGGTGGTGGAAACGGTGGAGGTGGCAATGGAGATGTAAGACTTGTGAAGTCGATGGTGGGTGGATGACTGGTATGGTGAAGTGGCGGCTGAGGGCTATCTGCTCGTAGATCTCCCGGTGGTAAATCTTGTAGTGCCAGAGTTACACTTGGCTCTGCATTCTGGGGTTCCGGGGTGCGAAAGTTTGCACCAATCCACTGAGAAGGCGGGTAGCTCTGCTGAATATTGTACGCTTCACGTGAAGGCCGCGAAACAGACTCTGAACATCTTTCTACAGCTTTGGGACCAATCCAGCGTCCCGGTGGCTCCTCAAAGGACCTGCTTCGATGACGTCTACTCCGTGAACGGCGTTCACGGTGTCTCGGTTGATCAGACAAAGCTCGAAGATGTTCCGTGGTACGAACATTGTGAGCAGCAGCTGCCGTCTCGTAAAAATGAAAGTTGAACACAGGAGCCATGGCACTCAAAACTGAAAGCAAAGTAATGTTATGTAGATGACACGTGAGAAAGTGTAACGGTGAGGTAAATGTTGATGAAACTAGGAAGATGAGAACATAACCTTGTTGACGAGCCCATGCTTCACAAGCGGAAAAATCTGTATGCCATGAGACAATCAGATCAAGTGTCTCCCGAAAAAGGCTTGCATTCGAGCTGCATGTTTTGTCGTTGCGGCAAAGTTACTCTGATCCTTGCAGGCTGAGAGCGATTAGCTAAAACTCAGCAAAGACGAATTAGCTGCAACATGCTCTACGGAGTGCGACTGCGTTTGCGCTTGCGAACTGGTGAAGCATTCTCACTCACAGAAGAGCTCACGGGAGTCTCAGCAGAAGTTGCTGTTTGAGAACGGGCACGGTCTTGCAGCCAAGCCAATGTTACTGGAAACCATTCCCAGTACCAAACTTCGTTGTTCTCAGTCTTCTTCCAACACCAACGCCAAACCACTGATGATGCCGGTGGAGTACGACTTCTATCGCGAGCAGACAGCATGTCGACGCACTACAGAGCTAGGTTTGGTAACGCA